>VDFB02059307.1:0-58102 GCA_007258455.2 Sequoia sempervirens | reverse complement strand
ATGGAGAAAGACTTAATTAAATATTAAAAGATTTAAATGATGTAAAAAGGGCGTACTTTCTTGAAATGCATTCCAATTAGGTATAAAGCATTTCTCTGGCAAATGAAACTCATCTTTTGACCATTTCACTTTGCCTTGAGCATTTTTCCTGTGCATTCTCCTGTGATCAGGGTTTGAACAAACTGCCATTGAAGAACGATACCTCTTCAGTGTGAGCACTCTTGAGATTGTGAAAGATCAGTCGAATCAATGCATGTTGAGAGCTTCAGCCAGAGGTTCTACAGATTCATACAGAGATTATTTATATTGAGATTGTTTGTTGTTTGCAAATAAATGAGGGTTTCTACTGGTGGCGCATCCTTCTTCACAGACAGAGGTTTCCAGCAGAGTTTACTTGCATTCTTTTCATAGCCGTACGGCCTACATTGGGATTTGTGCCTAGAGAGAGGCATGTTAAGGGTTTGGCTGAAACGCCTCCCTTTTGTGTGGGTTTTGACTTCTATCATTGGCGCCTAGTTATTTCAGAGGATTGTATCCAGTTTTGAGACAGGAGAAACCACATCTGGAGATTTGGCATGCTCATATGCTTGATTTCACCATTTCCGGCTGGCAAGCTGGCTACTGTTTTAAATAAAATAACTGGAGACTTCTGGTATGTCTGTTATTCATGATCTTATTGTTTCAGTATAATAACAACTTCTGCATTTCCATTCTGTGAGAAATTGCTATATATTTCAATTTACAAGCTTAAATATGCTGCGCCCCTTCTCTTCTGTCTATTAAGAATTCTCTAAAAAACTTAAAAGACACCTAAAGACTTAAGAAAATTGGGGTTTGAGGTAGAGAGCCAGCAGGGCTCATCTCAGTGGTATCAGAGCTCACATCCTGCCAGCTTGTGGGGTTTGAGAAATTTATGAAGTCAAACAAAGAGGGTTTTGGCAAGTCCTATTTTAGAGGGGGTCCTAGAAATCAGAGAGGTGATCAAAATCCTTTTCCACCATTTCCGTTTGCAGAACAGGAGGAGGATATTGACTGGGATAACATGGCGAACAGGGCAGGTGAAAGTTCTCACAGGAATCCTTGGGATGAAGAGGACAGAGAAGCTAAAGACGTGCTCAGAGGTATGGTTGCAGGGCAAGAACAGGTGGCGACTATTCTTCAGCAACTTAGCACGAATGTCCAAAATTTGACCCTTAATAGAACTCAGAATCTGGATCAAGATCGTGAAGGCAGTATCCATAGAGAGCCTCAGAGAATTATAGATCCAGCACGCACCTATGAGAGAGCTAAGGCTGTCCTAATGCCCACCAAAAGATGACGCCGAGGAAGCGGCCGGCTGAATCGGTGGCCAAATTAATTTTGCAGATAACATTATGGCTATGCATGATGAGTGGGATAATTTGCCACCGAGAGTTAAGGAGCACCTTAACTTCGACAGATTCATGAGCCAGAAGAGAGAACACACCAAGAGCAGGAATGACAGGCGACCTAGATTCAAGGATAATGATCTTAGACAGGCTACCAATAAGCTTACCTTGGCGAACTTTGATGGCAGTGGTAGAGTTACAGCACGTGCCTGGGTTAGTAAGCTTGATACATTCTTGACATTATGCCCATGCCGCAGGAGGATGCCATTCGCTTTGCAAGTTAATTCTCACCTTGATGGCGCGCATGACCGGGTGGATTCATGGTGTTGAATTACTCTTTCATCAAGGATGTGATTACCTCTACTGTGAGTTTACCGACAGGATCGGTAGAGAGATTTGATAGACGTGACCTGAACTATTCTTCAGAGATTTGGCACAACTGAAGCAGTTGGGTAGCTTGGAATCGTACATTGGAGAGTTTCAAAGACTATCCGTGATGGTGACAGGAATCTCAGAAAGAAGGTTGATCATATTGTTCATTGAGGGTTTTTTCGAGCCCATGAAAGGTTGGATAAAAGCATTTGATCCACCTACTTTATAGGAGGCTATGAGGAAAGCTCGCAGCATGGAGCTATCTACACCTCGTAAGCCATTTGGCTCGAAACCTACTACCTCATACACGAAGAATAAATCAGATCCAAAGAAGGCTGATAATGCAGATCAGAAAAAGAAATTTGCAGCCCCTTTAGATCGAGAGACTATGAATGATTTACGAAGAAGGAAACTCTGTTTTTACTGCAAAGGTCCGTATGACTTTAATCATGACTGCCCCCTCAAACCCAAAGGGCAAAATAAGCACATGGAATGGTTTTATGAGGGAGAAGCGTTGACTGATTTTTCTGATCAGCAAGCTCCTATCTATGATACAAATGGAGAGGAGTCAGAAAATGAGGCAGCAATTGTAGTAGAAACAGAACTTAAGGAGGCTCATATGTCCAGCATGCAGAGAGAGGGTTCTTTCAGACTCCGTGGGATCCTAGCTGGTCAAAGGGTCATATCCCTTCTAAATACAGGTGCAACCCACAACTTCATCGATTCACGGTTAGTGGAGAAACGGGGAATTCAAACTCAGCAGTTTGAAGGCATACGTGTGAAGGTTGCAGACGGATACACTCTCAACTGTGAGAGGATGATACCTGATTTGCCTTTGAAACTTAACAATTTTGAGTTCAAGGCAGATTTTCATGTTGTAAACATGGGAGGAATGGATATAGTTCTTGGCATGAAGTGGCTTCATGCAATAGGAGAGTTCACGCTTAACTTGCGTGACATGGAGATGAAATTCAGCATTGATGGTACAAATCATATTCTAAAAGCCATCAAGGACAGCAACCTTAGAGAAATTTCACTCCGTAGAATGGAACGTTTGATTCGTAATGATATGGTAGAGTGGGCTGCTGAGTGCAAGCTAATGCCTTCACAGTTGGAGCAGCAAGCTTCTTCTTACCACCCAGATGTGCAGGAACTTCGAATCAAACATGCAAAATTCAGTCCTAATTCCTCAGAAGCACCCCAAGTGTATGCGAAGATGAGATTGAAAACTGTCGGGGCTTTGGCTATGGGGTACATTAGGCAGGTAAGTCACCCTTTGCTTCATCGATTGTTTTGGTGAAGAAAAGGATGAGTACACTCGGGATGTGTATTGACTACGGAATGCTCAACAAGAAGACAATAAAGAACAGGTATCCTATCCCACGGATAGATGAGTTGATAGACGAGCTTCATGGAGCTTGCTATTTCTTAAAGATTGACTTGAGGACAGGCTACCATCAAATCAGAGTCCGAGAGGAGGATATTGAGAAAACTGCATTCAGATGTCACTGTGGACACTTTGATTTCTTGGTTATGCCATTCGGTTTAACCAATGCTCCAGCCACGTTTCAGTCTACAATGAACAGGGTTTTCCATCCTCACTTGAGGAAATTTGTATTAGTGTTCTTCAACGACATCCTGGTTTATAGTAAATCATGGGAGGAACACATGGTTCACTTGGATGAGGTACTAAGTATACTTGACAGAGTCCTTGTACGCCAAGGAGTCCAAGTGTGCTTTAGGCATGGCAGAGCTTTTGTATCTGGGACACATCATCAGCGGTGCAGGAGTCAGCATGGATCCAGAGAAGGTTCGAGCCATCATTGATTGGCCTACACCTGAGACTTTGAAACAGCTCAGGGGTTTTGTAGGATTGTGTGCCTTCTATCGTCGGTTCGTTAGTGGGTTCTCGCGGCATGCTACGCCACTAACTAATTTGACTAAGAAGGGTGCTTTTGTGTGGACACCACTAGCACAAGCGTGCTTTGAGAAGTTCAAACTTCTCATGACTACGTGTCCAGTTTTGGCTCTACCGGACTTCAGTAAACCCTTTGAGTTACATTGCGATGCCAGTGGTGAGGGTATTGGTGCAGTTATCATGCAGGATCGACACCCGATAGCTTTCGAGAGCAGGAAGTTAAGAGGTCCTAAACGGAGCTTCAGTATCTATGATAAGGAAATGTTGGCCATCATGCATGCCATGGCCAAATTCAGGCAGTATTTGATTGGTAGTAAATTCACTGTGAAAACCGATCATAATAGTCTGAAGCATTTTCTTGGGCAGCGAGATCTTAATGAGAGGCAACAAAAATGGGTCAGCAAGCTTCAGTCCTACGATTTTGACATCTCCTATGTCAAGGGCACTCAGAATGTGGTTGCTAATGCTTTATCTCGCCGTCCTCACTTGAGCTCTATTACACTGGTTTCAGAGGACTGGAGACATCTGATAGTAGCAGAGTATGCTAAGGACCCATGGGCCTCTAGCATAGTAGATGGATCAGTACTGGATGACAGGTATTCACTTGTAGATGACCTTATCATCTACAAAGGCAGGATTTTATTGGTCCCAGGTTCTGCGATGAGGGATAGAGTATTGAGGTCATTCCATGATTCACCCATGGCAGGACATCCCGGTTACTTTAAGACCTATAGGCAGGTATGGGAGAGATTCTCTTGGAAGGGTCTCAAGTCTTATGTTCTCCAGTATGTCAGGGAATGTCTTGTTTGTCAGCAGAACAAGCAAGAGCACACATACCCTGCAGGTTTACTCCAGCCGCTTCCTATTCCTGAGAGGAAGTGGGATTGTTTGTCCATGGACTTCGTCACGGGCTTGCCAAAAGCTCAAGGGAAGGACAGTATTTTCGTGGTGGTAGATCGATTGACGAAATATGCACACTTTTTCGCAATCACTACTACACACACGGCTACCCAGGTGGCAGATTTGTTCTTCCGAGAGATATTCATACTGCACGGTTTACCTCGCAGTATAGTCAGTGACAGGGACAGCAGGTTTATGAGTAACTTCTGGCAGGAGTTATTCAAACTTTGCGGGACAGAGCTCACCCCGAGTACCAGCTACCACCCCCAGACAGATGGGCAGACTGAGATCGTCAACAAATGGGTGGAAGGGTACTTGCGAAATTATAGTTCAGGGCAGCAGAAGGCATGGGTGAGGTGGTTATACCTTTGTGAGTATTGCTACAATACCACCCATCACATGAGCATCCAGATGACACCTTACCGAGCATTATATGGATATGATGCTCCGAGCTTTCTAGACTTATTGCTGAGTGACAATAGAGTTCCCAGTGCTAGTGATTTATTACAGGAGAACTAGGATATGAGAACTTTCGGGGGAGAATATCACGAAAGCCCAAAATCGTAAAGCAATATACTGTCGAGGAGACGAGTAGGCGGTCTTTCCGAGATCGATGATTTGGGTATATGATGTGACCTTATGGCGGTCCACCCTTACGTAGAAGGGCTCACGAAAACTAGCCGCGATGGACCTTTCGAGTTAGCCGGGGCGTGTAGGTCAAGTAGCTTGTGAGTTAGATCTTGGGTGGGCGATGGGAGTTCTGGCGTGTTTCATGTCGGCGCCTCAAAAGGCGTTGGACGCTCGCTAATTCCTTATTGATTGCCACCCTAGATGATGAGGAAGCGGTTTTGATACGAGGCCATCTGGACTCCGAGCGTCATCTTGGGTTATAGAATACTTGGTTAAGTGGAGGATCTGCCGACAAAGGATGCTACTTGGGAGGTAGCGGTATTCTTGACATCCGGCTTTGAGTTTGCTTGTGGACAAGCAGAATTCGGGGAGGCGGTTGTGATGTCCCCTCGCTAGACAGTTCTCGGGAACAGTGTGTTAGCCCTTTATTGGACCCTTGTGGGCTAGCCAGATTGGTTAGAGGGTCAGTGATACTTTCTGGAGAGTTTGATCGTTTTAGTTTTCAGAGCTCAGTGACTGGTTCACAGCAGGCGTTGGCTTTTTAGGAGTTCACAGCTTCTGACGGCACGAGAATATTCTGAGTTTTGAGCGAGTTATGGAATTTTAAGTGATTAAGTTAATTATTTAACTTAATGCCTTTTTTATTAAAGTCACATCGACTTTAATATATTTTATATCACTTAAAATGTTCAAAAGGAGATTTAATATTTTAATGACTTAAAATATTAAAAAGGTGCGCTCAAGTATTAAGTGGAAACTATTGAAAAGACTTAATACAATATTAAAAGATTTTAATGATTGAAAAAGGCGTATTTTTCTTGAAATGCGTGCCATTTGGGTATAAAGCATTTCTCTGGCAATAGAAACTCATCTTTGACAATTTCACTTTGCCTTGTACTATTTTCTCCTGTGCATTCTCCTGTGACGAGGGTTTGAACATTTTGTCCATTGAGGAACGATAACTCCTCAGTGTTGAGTGCTTTTGAGGCTGTGAAAGATCAGCTGAATCAGTACAGTTGAGAGCTTCACACAGAGGTTCTACAGATACAGACAGAGGTTTTATATATTCAGAATGCTTGTTGTTTGCGAATAAATGAGGGGTTCTACTGGTGGCGCATCCTTGTTCAGAGTCAGAGGTTTCCAGCAGAGATTCCTTGCATTCTTTTCTTAGCCGTACGGCCTACCTTGGATAGTGTGCCATAGAGAGGCGTGTGAAGGGTTAGGCTGAAACGCCTCCCTTTTGTGTGAATTTTGACTTCTATCATTGGCGCCTAGCAATTTCAGAGGATTGTATCCAGTTTCGAGGCAGGAGAAATCACATCTGGAGATTTGGCGTGCTTATATGCTTGATTTCACCATTTCCGGCTGTCAAACTGGCAAATTCTTTAATTAAATAATCTGGAGCTATTCTGGTATGTGTATCATTTGCATTCTATTTGTCTCAATAAAATAATGCAATCTACACTCTCTTTTTGAAGCAAATAGTGTTAATTTTCATTTTATGAGCAATTATGATGTGCGCCCCTTCTCTTCTGTCTATCAAACATTCTCTAAAAAATTAAATAACACAAAGACTTAAGAAAATAAGGGTTTTGAGTTGAGAGCTAGCAGGGCTCATCACACTTTTTCAAGAACTTACTATTTTTAGCAGATCCACTTTTTCAAGAACTTACTATTTTTAGCCAATGTGAACAAGAAAGTCACCCCATAAGGGTCACAGCATTCAAATTTCAAGTCAAACGGAGTTGGGAAAGTATCAAAATCAGGCAGTTGCTATAAATAGTAAACCACCTTTAGAAACATGTCATAAATAGCAGGTCAGCTCGAGATGGCAGTGTGAACAGACTAACTAGGTCATGAGGATCCTGTGGCGCGAATTCCAAATCAATCCAAGCTTCAAAAGAGGGAAAACTTGAAACTTACTAAATATATTAAGGCATGAGCAAGCAGCTGAGAAAAGTTCTAAGTCTGACAAAAATCCTACTCACCCCCTCAAATGCGCCCTGGCTTGAGGTAGGTTGAGAAATTGTCCAAGTATGAAGCTCAATCCTACACGACCCTTCAAATGCACCCTCAACTCAAGCAGATGATGGAATAAAATCTAAGTGTTGGATTTAAGTCCACTGCCACCATCAAAATGCGCCCTCAATGAGAGATAAGATAAAAAAGATTCTAAGTGTTAAAAAATATCCACCTCGGCCCCTCAAATGCGCCCTCATGTTAGGAGGTTGATAAAAAAATTCTAAGGCAAAGACTTAAGTCCTCCTCCACCCTAAAAATGCGACCACTTCAAATCAAGTTGATGAAAAAGATTCCAAGTGTTGAAAATATCCTTCATCACCCCTGAAATGTGCCCAAGGAGAGAGAGAAAGTAAGAAAGTTTCTAAGTAAGAAGTTAAGTCCTCCTCAACATGCTAAATCCGCCCAAGTAAAGTGGGGTCAAGACAAAGTGTTGACTTTCTCCTCTACCCTTTGAATGCACCCATGCAAGGTGAAGAGAATCTAAGGCGTTGTGCATGTGAAAGGAAATATTCCAAGTGTTAAATTCTTTACCACCCTCAAAATGCACCCATGTTGGAAGTGGGGCCAAGACAAGTCTAAGGGCGTTGAAGTCAAAGTTTCTTCACCTCATGTAGAATGTGCCCAAGTTCAAAAGGTGTTAAGGCGTTGCAAATTTCCTCCTTGACATGCAAAATGCACCCAAGGTAAAAGTGGGTGGAGTAAAAGTTGTTAAGTATGGTTAATTCCTCCTACCCATGTCAAATGCGCCCAACATGGAAAAGAAGACTTGAAAATTTTCTAAGTTATAAAATTGCCTGACCCCTAGCTATATGCGCCCAAAGGTATTGGCTCTTTGAAAAATGCTAATTATTGAAACTCCACCTCCTCTAGAGAAATACGCCTAAACTTGAGAGAGGTGATGAAATTTATTGAGGTATGTATGTAAATGGCAGGAGAAAGTCCAAGATCCGCCCAGCTGGATAAGGATGAATTTGAAATTTTTCTAATTGTCAAGGCAGAGCAAAGAAAATACGCCCAAATATGAAGAATAAGAATAAATTTGGTTGCAAAATATTTTTCTAAGGCTTAAAATTCAAAAAGTTAAATGTACCCCTTCCTTTCTAGACACATGAATTTGATGTCTTATGGGAAGAATTTCTTTCTGGGTACTGGGTATCTTCAACAAGGATATGATTTTGAAATCCTTCACGCCCTGTCGAAGACTTTAAGATAGAGATTTTACTCAGACGCCTGCTTGATGAAATATTCTAGAGGAAATGAATTATTAAGGCAAATAGGTTGGAAATTTGGCTAAGGAAAAAAGGGGGGATATCATACTGGTTGGAAAATTTTCCAAGATAGAGAAAAATCAAACAACACCCTCTGAACGTGCCGTCAAGTTGGATCAAGTTTCTAAGGCACAAATTCCAAGTACACAGGAAGCAAAGTACAAGATGGGTTAGAAATTTGGCTAAGGCATGAGGAATTTGAGGATGAAGTTTGTTAGAGGAAAAGTGATAAACCCCATTAGATCAAGAGATCACTCAGACCTTGGGAGTCAAAGCATGAAAATCAGGTAAGTAAAGTGGATTTATATTGTAAAGTGTTTTGATGTCCTTCTCTTTGTTTGTTTTGCAGGCTGAACGTCGGGGCCAAGGCACGGTGACTTGAAGTGGTGAAGCAAATAGTCCAAGATGATAAGATCATCAAGAGAGATGTTAGAAGAAATGGCTAATTGTTGACCCAGTGTTGCACCCAACGCAGTCAGGCAAATGGCAAGGAGGAATGATTGAATCCAAGATAAGAAAATCTTTCAAGCTTAGAATAAAGGAAAAGATGAAGGCCCAGGCGTTGGAGATTGACATCATGACAGATTGAAGGACAGAATAAAGGAATTCTTCTTAAGTTTGAAGTCCTCCGGCAATGACCCAAAAGATGTTCTCCAGCATGCTTCGTGCAACTCAAGATGCAATGATAGGAGGGAGGAAAATCACCATCAAACAAATTAAAAAGTTACAGTCTTGGAGTCAGATCGAGAACGTGCTTGCCATACCCTTTCAAGAAGTTGAAGCCACAACAACCAGACTTATCCAATTTGCAGTCAAGAAGAGGAACAAGAACAATGCGAACGTGTCTATGTACGGGAATCTTCTAGAGGATCGTGGACATTAATTGTTCATTTATTACTCCACTCCTCTTTTTAGGGTTAGGGCTAAGGTGGCACAATTTGGGCCATCCATCTGATTGTAATCTGAGTCGTCTGTTGGACTTGGCCAGCTATAAAAGGGGCATTTCCCCCTCATTTGTATCTAATTAGAATAGCAAAGAAGAAATAGAGAGAGATTGATAGAATAGAGAGTAGCATAGGTTGATAGTCTAGCTTAGATTGAAAAGGAAGGAAAGTCTTCCATTTGAATACTTTGTAAGAAGTTGTTGTGAACACTTTCATAATAAAAGAGTTTTCATTGATGGTGATCTCTTCTTTGTTATGAGTAGCTAGCGAGGCTTCTTCGTCCTTCCAATTCACGTAGAATCTTGAAGTAGCTTAAAGTAAAGTAGATTTCATTTCATGCAAGTACTTAGTAATTGTGGAATACGGTGCTCGATTTGAACAGAACTTCGCTTATCCATACCACTAGCGGGCTCGCTGACGGTGGGTTTGCCGTGCGTGGTCAACTGGAACATTGTGAACTTGAGTTCGATTATGGTTTGTATGTTGGCATGCGTCGTTGTGATGGTGTCTTCATGCTGAACTATGATTTGAATACCTTTGATTACTCCTCTGAAGATTGCACCAGTTTTGTGGAAGTTGTCTGAAGCGAGCCAAAGCAAAACCCGGTTGAAGTCTGGGAGAATTGATCGCCATGTCCCACGCCTTAGAGTAGATTAGAACCTTCTCATCCCTACAACCATTTTAAATTCAATACATTTCTGGTTATTATTAGGAAATTTGCACTTACCCGACAAATCATTTGAACTACATGAAAGCCCTTAATCTGCTGTTTGTTGCCTGCTGCCGAACAATTGCGTAAGTCCCCTTGAAATACTAGCAAAATCACATCAAGCCAACTGAGACTATCCAACACCTAGAAGGAACCTTGGAGTTGAACGCACGAACTTTCTCGCAATCTTAGCGTGCTGGATACTTTGATCAAGAGAGAATAGGGTAGCCGTTGGCAACTTTATTCTGTGTTGGTGCGGTCACGAAAATCACATCAACAGGAAGAAGTCTTGTGCTACATAAGAGAGTGTTCAACTTGTCAAATGAATAAAAATGAACACTCTTTTCCAGCTGGTTTGTTGCAGTCCTTGCCAATTCTGAATCAAAAATGGGAGAGCATTGCAATGGATTTCATCACAGGCTTACCAAAAGTGCAAGGGCGAGATTGCATATATGTTGTGGTAGATAGATTGACTAAGTTTTCTAATTTTTATGCTATCACAACTTCATTTATAGCAGCTCAAGTAGCTGAATTATTTTTTAGAGAAGTTTTCCATTTGCATGGTTTGCCTAGAACTATTGTCAATGATAGTCACTCCAAACACTAGTTATCACCCACAAACGGATGGGCAATCCGAAATTGTTAACAAATGGTTAGAAGGCTACCCCAGAAATTATTTTTCGGGGCAGCAAAGAGTTTGGGTTAAATGGCTTCATTTGGGGGAGTATTGCTATAACTCTTCCTATCATATGTCAATTAAGATGTCACCTTTTATGGCTCTTTATAAATATGATGCTCCTAACTTTGTAGATTTGGTATTTGGTGATAGTAGAGCTCCACAGGAAAGGGATATGCTACAACAGAGCCAAGACATCTTGAAGTCATTAAAGGAAAATCTGCAAAAAGCTCAAAACCAGTAGAAGTTATACATTGATCAGTAGCATGTTGAGCAATCTTTTGAAGTGGGAGATATGGTTTACTTGAGACTCCAACCCTATAAACAGCCTTCACTCAAGAAAAGTGGTGCAGAAAAGCTAAAGCCACGTTTTTATGGTCCATTCAAAGTCATCAAAAGGATTGGTGAAGTGGTGTATGAGTTGGAGCTTCCATCTAATAGAAAAGTTGAAATATTCCGAGCCAATTTTTTTCGTTTTTTCAAATTTCAAATTACAACCAATGCACCCGTTAAGGTTAGCAGCTAAACCAAAACGTTGCTGAAGCAACTCTAACCAGAAAGTACACCAGGATCCCGATATGGGCAAGGTGTGAGCATTGGTTAGAGGATCTTAATCAAAATGCTTATGCAAGAACTCTAACCAAGAATGGCGCCGATGATGGCGAGCATATGGTCAGAGGGTCTTCTATGCTAAGTACTGAAAGGGAACTCGACACCAAGTATGTGCTACCCAATCCAGTATGGAGTTGAGGCGACCATATGGCGGAGTATTACAAATTACAATGCTTGAAAGAAAGAACTGAAATGCTGAAAGTACTCAACACCCAGAATGTGCTTTCTAACCCAGAGTGGGAAAGTAGCTACCATAGGGCGGAGGTAAATTAAATACAATAGCAAATGCGGAAAGTAAAGATGAGCATTACAATTTGATAAGCAAGATTATAACTGTGTCAGTACTACTGCCAGCTTACAAATGTGAATATTGGCTGGTTAGTACTACTAACAGCCTTACAATATAATATATCTCCTGCAAGCACGATGGATTATAGTGATAATCAAACTGCTGAAATGTAGAGCTACTCCAGAATGATTAATATGACTAAGATAAACAATCCCAGCCCTATTAATAATTTTACTAAGTCTGATATGACAGATCTGCAGTTAAAATGGTGAAATCAGCAACTCCATAACTCACTTAAATGCTCATATCTCTCTCAATACTCACTCATTTAACTTGAAATCAGTTGCAAAACATTCTAATGATGATGACAATGAAGATGGATCACAAAAACTTCTCACAAAGACCCCTATTTATTTTGCACGACTTCCAAAGCACTTACGAAGTGAAATTGCCTGCAAGCAAGGGCGATTTACTTTAGATAATTCATAGACTTCAAATAAAATTCTGGAAACTTGCACATATGGTCGCCCTACATAGGAAAATAGATTGGAACAGTACCCAGAACAATATTATTTCTGTTTCTTGAGTTGTGAGTAAAAACAACCTACAGCCATACAAATCAGCAACTCTAAAATTGACAGAAAATACAATAACTCAACTACAGAATGTGAGAAGAACCAACTACAATGAAAGGAAACCAACTACAACTAAACCTCTCAACTAGTTGTTGTCTTTCAAGCAAGAAGAAGAGCCAAGCTAGGAGGCTTACATTCCTCGAAGCAATCCCAAAGCCAATCCGGCAGCATAACTTTGCAAATTCATCAGATAAACAAAATGAGGACCCCGAGCTCCAATTTATAACTTTAGAAGAGCTTTCTAGAAACCTCCAAGAAGGGCGCCACCTCAAAGATTCTTTTAGGTCATTGACTTGTCTTTTGTCTTCACCCTCAGGATGGCGTACTTGCTTAAGAAGATAAATTTCACTTTTTAAATAAAATATTTGGCTCACCCAAAGTTGGCGTCCAAACTCCTTGAGCAATATTTGGCTTTAGAAATATTAAAATATTTCCTCCATGTGAAAATACCCTTCAATGGCCCCCTTTTAAAGACAATATTAATTCATGATGCTAGAACAAGGATTTATAATGTTAAATTATAACATTATAATATAAAATATCTTATATCACCATGGAAATGCATCAGAAGCCAAATTCAACCATACCGTCTGAACAGACTGCCAAAGCGGAGCCAACTGATTAGGAGTCAACAAGTCAACTGCTAAAAATAGTAAATTCATGTAATTGCTCAGAATGCCGAACTGAAACCACCAACACGAAGCTCTTAGAAAACCCAGAAGGAATCCACAATCCAAGTTCAACAATTCCAAAAGAAGACTCCGCAAAAAGACGAAAACATCCTCCAAGAAGTTTGGAAACCCTGATTCGAGCTTTTGCTTAGCCTACGAGTTTCCAGAAATAGGCTAAATCCAAATGAAGAGCGTAGGGCTAAATTGGGGACATTACAAAAGTGCACAACGTTTTCCATGTGTCACGCCTCAAGAAGGCGCTTGCACACAATGTGGTTGCTACTACAGAAATACCTCCATTAGATGAAGGACAGTTGGTGTTGATTCCAGAGGAGATTCTTGACACTAGGGAGCGCTCTTTGAGGAGAAGAACAATCAAAGAGTATTTGGTAAAATGGAGAAACTTGCCTATTGAAGATGCAACATGGGAAGGTGAACAAATCTTGCAACATCCAAACTTGCGATTGCTTGAGGACAAGCAATCTTGAGGAGGGCGGACTGTAATGTCCCCTTCTCATCAAAGATCAGCTCAATGGCTCATCAACCTATTTTGGAGGCCCGTAGGCTCGTTGAGGAAATCAGGGTTTCCTTGTTTGGAGTTTTTCTGGCATTTCTCAAAATTTACTATTTTTAGTAAGTTCTATTTTTGGCAGTGTTTCAGCTGACAACACTTCAGTGAGTTTACTTTTTTGTTGGAGCAGTTGTGTGATTTTGGTTCTGGCTTTTAAGAGCAATATTTGGAGAAATTAATTAATTCAAGGCAATAATGTTATGTTTTTAAATTAACCCCTTGGCCTAATGAAATGACTTTAAGTTGTCTTAAAAGGTGGTCATAAAGGGTGGACGCCTCATGGAGAAGATAATTGATATTTTATAATGTTATTTTATGCCTTGAAGTTTGGACTCCTTATTGAGGTGGAAATAAGTGTTTTCAAATTTAAATTATTTCAAAAAGGAGTTTAGGTGTCCCATTTCTTGGAGGGAGTTATGGAATTTGAAAATTCACCTCCAATTCTATAAAAGAGAGTGTTTTCTCTAGCATTTCTCATCCATTATTCTATTCTAATGTTATGCTATCGAAATGACTTCTTGAATTTAGCTTCAAGGAATGCTTACCTTCTAGCATTTGTCTAATTTTGTGTTTGAAATATAACACCTAGTTGGTTTAATGGTTGCTTCTCATTCAAAGTAGCAAATTGAGATTCATGGTTGATGAATTCTATAGATTTCTTAAGTTTTCTAGTTACTGGTTCAGTCATGGATGCAAGGCAAATTTGTATACAGCCCCAAGGATAAAATTTATTTGCATATGGGTATTTGTTCCTTCAATCTATATGCTAGAGGTGCCTCAAATTGTGCAAGGGCGGACTTTATTGTGAAGTGGTTGATTTTTAAAGAGAGGTTGACCCTCTAATAGGGTCGTACCATTCATTGAAGGCTTGGAAATTCGTGTTGTGTGTTTGATGATGATTGGAGCTTGCAAAATGATGGTTTCATGATCGCCTAGCCTTTGAAGTTGTGATAACCCCGACCCCGTGGATCAAGATTATTATCAATTTGTCTAATTTGATAATGCTATGGTGTCAAATTATATGCAGATGTGAATGATATACTGATTGTCGGTTCTATTGAGATTTCAACTAATTACCACAAACTTCATGAATTCCGAAATTGCAAATTTGAATTAAAGTCTTGCCAAAATCACGTGATGAACTACTGAAGTTGCAACAAACTAGTAGCCGAACTGATCAACCAAATAACTGAAAGACAATTGATTGGTTAAGTTTGAATAATGTAGTTCTCAGAGGCCCGACTGGATTGAAATGCAGAATTTCAACTGTGATGTTCCTATATATATCTTATGAATAATTTTGCTTTCAATCTTGGACCTTATAGGAAGCAGAATGATAGAGAGTATAATACAAGCAAGATGCAGACCCGAACTTTCAGGGGGCTAAATACCAATCTCTATCAATGCAAACTATCCATAGGAATTGATAGTATTCATCCAGCTGGTTATCTATAGACGGCGGCAACCACAGATGGCTTGGAATATGTTTGAGGTGTCCACCCGACCTTGATGGTTGAGGATGTCTCTACTCCAAGCGAGCTTGATCAGGAGTAGCGGCTGGCCAAGCAAGTCACATCTGGGAATACTCAGGTTTTTTCCTTGCTCAAACTCAATGCATAGTCACCAACTCGTATCATATGTATTTTGCCTCCGTTGATGAAGACGTCTTTCCTGCATTCTTATAATATACTTGACTCCTTGACTTTATCAGCTCCACAAATTTCCTAAGTTGAATCCCACACTTCTACACATGGCGGCGCTAATAGGAGATATCAAATGGATGTCTTTATATTTCTAATTATTCTGCAGACTGACGTGTTCCTGCTTGTCTTATGTGACTATTGATGGAATCGAATGCCTCCCGTAGAATTGCCATGACTTTCTTCAATGGATAATACTAAAATTTGTGCCTTGGGAATGATTCTCTATAGTTGTGTGTAAGAGTCCCGAATCAATCTTTTTGCATAGCCATTTATTTTATCCCTTTTTCTCTGAATCGCATCCTTCTCTTCTTGATGCTTCCGTTTCTCCTTTTATCTCCATATCTTCTCTAACCGATAGCTATTATGTTCCTCTTCTATTCTTCTCTCATGCTCGTCTACTCAATGCTCAATGTTAGATATAGGCAAATGATATCTTCAATAGTCGCATCCTTCTTCCTGGCACACATCCCTTTAGAAGATGTGTTTGTCCTTTTGCTGATGGCATCCTTTCAATATTTGATTATATTTGTATTTTCCTTAATCGGCTGCAGTAGTAGTTCATTAGTATATAATATATTTATCTAATGGATGCAACTTATATTAAAGACATGCATATATATGTATTTTATATATATATATATGTAGATTTCTATTGTTTGAAAAATAGACAAGGGTATATACGTATCTTATGATGGGGACATCACAGAGGTGAAGAACTTTCAATTTTGGTAGGAGTTGCGAAGTGTGGTAAGAGATTTGTCCATTTTGGTGTTTCTTTGGTTGCTGGTTCAGAATTTCAGTTTGCAGATTTTCATATCAGATTTACTTCAGTTTCTGATTTCGGTTCATATCTTCAATAATTGAGAGATTATCTAGTGGGAGATCAACTATTCCATTGTGCTTTGAAAATATTGTAATAACACTTGTAATTTGCAATTGTTTATCATTGTAAAACTATAAACAGTAGTACTGTTCCATTCATTTAATTGCTGCATATTCTTGTGTTTAATTTCACATATTTGTAACCCCTGGATGGTTTACCGCCAGTGTGGAGAGAGAACAAATTAATCTCTCAATTATCACCCACTGAAAAGTGGTGAATTCCCACTGTGAGTGGATGCCCGTTAAGCGGATGAATGTTTTTCTCTTTTCCCCCTACTAATCAAGTGGTAGCATGGAAATTCTCATGGCTGGTTCACCGCCTATCTGCAATCAATTGTAATTCAATTTTCAGTTTGTAGATTAGTTCCTCTGCCATATGCTATCACCTTGCCTTCTAAAGGATCTTGGTGAACATTCTTGGCGTTGAGTTCATTTAAACCGATTATCATTTGGGAGCTAACGCTAATCAATTGGCGTAGTGTTGGTTGGTGTTGTGAAAATTCAAAGAAAAAATTGGTTGGCATATTTCAATATCAACCCACTCAATAGTCGTTTCATTAATCCACATATCACAACCCCCTAGGAACATATTCCAACCATTCTTAGCAAAAGGGCATTCAAAAAAAAAATGTGAGAACTAGTTTCCTTAACATTACAAATAGAGCAAAGAGATGCAAAAAAAACATAAGATTTAAGAATAGAACCAACAACCAATTTACTGAGGCGCAGTAGCCACCAAAACAAGTTTTTTTGGCTCAATCCAAAAGGACCAGATACAAACAACCTAGAATTTCAAAACTGAAAGGGAGATATTAATATCCCATTTTGAGGTTTAGGTAGTCAAAAATATTGTGGGCATAGGAAAATATATCATACAAGCACTCGCTGGATATTTTAGTTCAGGAAAGTCCCTCTTTCCGTGTAATGTTATCGCAGAACTCATTGCTAAAAGAAAAGCTTGGTAGGCATTGAGAACATCTCCATAGCCTTTGAGACCATAGAAAAAGTTCTCCTTTGAGATCCAAGAATCAAAAATTCATTTCTAGCAACATCTAAAGATCAAGATACCATTTCTGAAAATATACCAAAGACTTGAACCTTTTGGAGAACCAAGCCTTAGTAGAACAACCTCTAGTAAGAAATGTTGATGATTAAAAGCAACTTCAGTCGTATGTCTTCCACCTTCTCCTTTACTTCATTTGATAAATTAAATAATAGCTAAGAGGCTATTTAATTTATAAGTATCAAGGGGCACGAGCTTATGATTATTGAAGAGTCATCATTTAATAAAGAGTTGTATGAGGCCGACCTCATTCTCCTTTGTTTACGATTTTCTCACAAGGTGCGATCTTCTATGAAAAAGATATATTTTATTGGTGGCCGACTTTTTATGAAGGTTGACTTGGAGGTGTTTGAAGAGGCACGTCCTCTCCCAAAACTTGTATATATATCCATTCATTTGCTCATTGTTGATCATCCAATTTACATTGTTCATTCACTAGTCTAAGGTGCGAATAAGAGAAAGGAGCAGAGCAGATTAGTCGATCTGTTATCAAAGTCTCAGATCATCATTGCTATATTGCTGTGTGAGAATCAGTTTATCATTCAAGTGCAGATCAATTCTTGTGTAGAAGGCTGAGATCATTATCAGCAGATTGCAACACATAGTTTCTGTATCTGCATCTGATTGTGATGCTATTCTTGGCCTCATTATTGGGCTCATTGTAAAGGAGATATTCTTGTAGTGATTCAAAATATAAGTGATATATTGTTGCCGGGTTTTTCTCCCTCAAGAGGAGGGTTTTCCCAGGGTATATGCTGTGTTATTGTGTCTAATTTTTTGAATTAAATTTCTGTGCATTACATCTCATCATAAAACTAACAAGAAATAGAGGTATGAACTTTGTTATTATAGGATAGATTCCACCAAATAGACTTAAAATTTTAAATACTACCATTCTTCTTGGAGAGAACCTCATTCCCAATAAGAAGGCAGCTAAAAACTTCCCATGCTTTCCAAATAAACTTTGTACTTGAAATCTGTCCCTTGCAAGTGGTAAATGAATATGAGTATCTTGGCATTGATTTTTACAACAAACTCAGCTGGGAGACTTGTAGGACAAAAAGGATGCAAGGGGATGGAAAGCTTTATAACTATTGCAAAACAAATGCAGAAAACCTGAATTAAGGAAATGGAAAGTAAGAAGACCCTATTTGGCTTGCTTGTAATGCCAATGGTGCTATGTGTGTGTGAAGTTTGGGATAACAACACATCAGCACTGAAACAGAGACGAAAAAACATCTAATCACAAGCAGCTTCAAAACCAAAACTTTCATTCCATATGAGATCATTTTAGCCAAGGTTGGCATGTTTCCGCTGGAGGCATCAGCTTTGATCCCGATGTTAAGTTACTTACAGAAAATAGAGAGCATGGAGCTGCACTGCTGGCCCAAAATAGCAGCGGAGAACTAGTTAAATATAAGGAATAGCACATGGATGAAACAAAATGCCAAATGGATGAGTAAATGGGATGCTAGCATGCAAGAGTGTCGAAAAACCAATGTGGAAATCAAAAGATATGTGAAAGAGAAAATCAAGGCAACGATATGGACAAAGTAGCTCGGGCATAAAAAGGAATACCATGTTAGGTAACTCAATCTTACATGTGACTGGAAGCCAAAATATATATAGGAAGAGAAATAAAATGGAAAATGAAAATGAAATAGCTCAGCTAAGGACTAGCTCGCAGCATCTTAGGTGTAAGACAGAAAGGTGGTCAACGCCTAAAGAAAAGTGGGTAGGTAGAAAATGTCACTTTTGCACTTTGGGGTTAATAGAAACAGAACAGCACTACATCATAGAATGACCAACTTATAAGGATATTTGAATCAATCGTGGGTATTTCAAATGTTGACTCCTTGACTACCTTGCTTGAAAGGGAAAGGCTAACAAAAAAAACTGACTATTTGATAAATATTCATAGCAAAAGATCCAAAATCAATAAGGAAATGGATACCAATCAGACACAATACCGGTAGCCCACTAGGTGGGGTTTATGTGCATTGCAGCATAGTTTCTTTTTCTGATGCTCCATAGGCCGCTTGACCTTGTGGACGTTATTAAATAATTTCATTTCTTTTCAATTCAAATTCCAGAAAACAGCTGACTCTAAAATCTTAAGAGGGAGTTTCCCAAACATCAAATCATTTAGATGGAGACCTTTCCAATCCCTTTTGTTTTTGGAAACAAAGCTACAAATATTATTCCTTTACTTTAGGTGGTGTTATCAAAATGGACCATTCATGCTCATGAGAGATGGGTTCTTGTTATTATTCATCACTTAGTGTAAGATTAATCCTCGCATCATATAATATTATTTCTGCTTAACACTTTCCATGGTTCACCACAAACCAAAGCTTTCAGAATGAATTTAACTACCAAGGATAAACCTTGAATTTTCATGTTTCTGAGATCCATTGAACCATAGTACCTAGGTAAGCAATGCCAATTTCAGCAACAACATGCCTCTTCCTACTACCCTTACTATTAGATCCAACAAAATCCCTACTCATTTCATATAGTTTATCTACATAGGAGTTGTCAACTAGCCAAGCAAAAGCATAATAGATACTTTTAAGGAGAAATTTTTTTGACAGCCCTCAAAAATACCCACCAAAGACAGAAGGTGAACTTGCCATTTTGTGACTTTCTTATCAACCTTCGAAAACACCTAAGTCCACATATCACCAAGGGATGAGAACAAGGCAAAAGGGATCCCTAAGTAAACAATTTTTTGAGGGTCACTCTAACCAGTGTCATTGAACCACACGGGAGTGATCTCTAACCAACTCAGTTCCACATGCTTTTGAGAAGATAACTAATAAATAGAAGCAGCACAATACAACAAAAGTTTGTTCATCCTATTAGAGAAATTCTCCGCTTCCAAACTGTTGATGTTGGCAGCGTCGGGTCTCATCTTCCAGCCCGATTATCAAGCAATAAAATTAAATATAGCCTTATCGGCTATTTATTTTATTGGAGATATCCGTTGGTGAAGAAAGAGGCGCTTCACATGAAATAATAGATAATATTTAATTATTGATTTTAATTGAGGCCGACTTCTTGGATTGCCACCTTTGCTGGGTTATGTTCTTTCATTCTTGAGCCAACTTGGTGAGGTGAAGAGATGCGATGGTTGGCGCCCCTCTCTTCATCTTGTATATATATGTGATGTTGTTTGTTCATACTATCATTCATTCATAGTTTGTTTCTATTCAAGTGCGAGTTTATCAAGTGCAGATCAAAATCTAAAAGGAGGTCGAGTTCATCATCAAGAGAGATTGATATTAACATCAGCAAGGAGTTATATATTATCTTGTGTTTGCATCAAGTGTGGTGCTTACATTCGGCCTTGTATTTGGCCTCTTTGTATAAGAAAATTTGGCTTCATTATTCAATATATAAGAGATATATTGTTGCTGGGTTTTTCTCCCTCAAGTTGGAGGGTTTTCCCAAGGTATATGATGTGTCTATTTGTTTGAAATTGAATTAAAATCTGCTTATTTAACTTCTGATCCTAAAACTAACACAAACAACAAAAGAGGGAAGGGTCATTAGCAAATTTAAGATTAACCAAGTTAGAACCATCAGGAAGAGTAATGATTTGGGGACCAATAGAGATATCTCTAAAAAGATAATGCATGACCTTAGTAGCAATAACAAAGGAGTTAGAGAAATAGAGCGATGCGTCTGAGCGGGAGGAGTGAACGACTGAGCGGGAGGTCAATTTTGAACCCCGGGGCGGGAGATTCAAAGAGTGCCTCTGAATCTGAAGATGACGAGGATGCAGATGGTGCTAAGGGGGCGGGCAATTTTCTCTGTTGCTCGCTCCCTCTTGGGTTCGCTGGAAGTTCTAATACAGCATCTTGATCCTTTCAATGCGTTAGGCGGGAGTGTGAAATCTAAAGGAGGTGCAACTTTTGGGGAAGATGTTTCTAAAGATTATGATGCAGCGATTGGCATCTTTGAGGCCCCTCACATTTTTCTATGCGGGTCTTCCTTTGCTTTGCAAGCGGCTTTGCTCTTTAATCGAGTTGTGGGGGCCTTTGTTCTGCTCTCTTTGGCTAGAGCAGTTGGTTTTTTCGGCTCTTTGTTTTGGTATGTTGTGGCCCGCAAGATGTTTGTACTCTTGGCTATTATGGTTTTTGAGGCCGTAGCTCCTACTATGCTTGGTGGTCTACTAACTTGTGGTGGGGTTTTCCCCAATTTTTGTTTCCACCTCTTTGTGTTGGCTAGTGATGGTGTTGTTGTCGCAGAAAGAGAAGCTAATAGTGTTTTCCATTTGCTTTACGCTGTTGCGAATGAGAGGCTTGCTAAGTTTGAGCTGAGTGCTCGTGGTGAAGGCATTGTTGTGGGTTGTTTGTGTTTCCTTGGATCCCTTCTTTCCAGTTGGTCTGGAGGGGGTTTCAAACTTGTTGAGGACAGTGTTGGAGATGTGGTCTCTAAAGTGATTTTTCTTCTAAGGATCTTTGACACCTTGCTTGTGTTGGTTGTTCTTTTGTGTTTCTGAACAGACAGTTCAGGGGTGTTTTCTCTAATGGCTGGCTTGAAAGTGTCCTATTTTCACAGGAAGGTATATTTTAGAATCTCCAGCTACTTCTGGGTTGATTTCCAAGTTACTTTGGTTCGCACCAAAGTTCATTTGACCCCCTTTTTGACTTATGAAGCCTTTTTTTTTCAAAGGGGGACTGGAGGCTCCTGTTTTTTTGTGCTGGTGACTGTTTCATATTGTTATTCTAAAAGCTCATAGGCTTTTGTTTTTTTTTCCTACTGACTAAGGTGTGTTCTACTTATTTTTGGCACCTGTATCTTGCTATGCATAAGGAGGTTGTGATTGTCCCTTCTTCCGAAGTTTTTGCTTTCTCTCTGGATCTACAATTGGTGTCTTCTATGGAGGAGGAGACTACTCCCATTGAGGCGGAGCCCTCTTCTATTGAGGCGGAGGTGGTTATTATAGATTTGGTAGGAAGCACTTTTCTCCTATGCTTGATCCTATCGAGGTGGAGCTTGTGTGGGTTGATGAGTGATGGCTTTGGATTTTGGGGCTCTCATTTCTTCCTCTCCTATAGAGGGGAGCCCCCTCCTATTGAGATGGAGATGGGGTTGGTGTTGGTGGGATGCTGCTGCAAGAAGGTTGTTGTGCTTTAGGGCTCCATTTTACTTTCTAACTCCCCTATTGAGGTGGTATGGTTAGATTTGTTGTTTTTTTTGTTTAGGGGTTTGATGGTGTTCTACACAATTAAGTTTTCTATTCTCCTTGGCTCAGTGGCGTCTTTCCTAAGTGGCTGTTTTGTTGTTGTCTGGTTGATGCAAGCAGGTTCTTTGCTCACCTAAAGGATTCCAGGTCCCAGTTTTTACCTAGTTGTAAAGGGACCCCAATCCCCTGTTTTCTATTATGCTGCAGCTTGTCTAGTCTCGTTTATCTGTCTAAGGCTGATGTTATTTGGTTGTTGTTGATGTGCTCATTATCTTCTATGTAGCATACTTTACTTTGACAAGGTTATGGAGCCCTTCAAAACCGGTTTGTAATGGGTTTCGGGTCCCATCAAAACCTGTTTTACCCCTAATTAAAAACAAAGGAGCTAGAGAACAATCTTCCCTAATACATCTATGAAGAGATGGGGGATAAAACAATAACCTATTAACCTCCACATGTGAAGAAGCATCTTGAAATACAACTTAATCATTCTACAAAATTTATTTATAAACCCCAAAGCTTTCAGCACCAGCAAAATAAACAGCCATTCAATTCTATCATTAAATTTTCCAAAATCAAGAAGTGCCATACAACGTTTTAACTAGAGATTTTAACCCATTACATTCCTTCCTAGCTAGTAATTAGGTTTTCCAAAATGCATCTACCATTAACAAAACCAGTCTCAGACCGAAAAGACTATCTCAGGGAGAATAGGACACATAAATAAACTAATAGGTCTGCATTTTTTTTAAAAAGATTTGTTGGTACCCCTACAAAACACAGCTTTTATTTTTCCTTGTGGTCAAACTTTGGTGTCAATTGATCCTCACTAGTTTTCCAATCCATTCAATTTATAGTCCTCTCAATCAGTCTGCAAATGTCCTGTCCCAGTCTTTTCTATTAATGGATTTCACAGGGAAAAGAGGATTACCATGACTGTAGTGAGGACTTAGCAATGATGACAGACCAACTAGTAGCAAAGAGGCAGGGAAGGAATCAGATGTAAGCACTTTTTTAGAAGTTTTGCCAAATGTCCTGTCCTAATCTTTTGTACAAACAGCTTTCACATGGAAAAGAGGTTTACCATGAGCCTAGTGAGAACTTACCAATAATGACAGACCAGCTGGTATCAAAGGGGCAAGGAAGGATGAAAAGAACAGGACAGACTCAGTACTTCTTTTTGGCCATTATTTAAAGGAGATGAGGAATCAGATGCAAGCACTTTTTAAGAGGTTTTTTCACCTATTTTCTCTGCTAAAGACTTAGGTATCTCCAAACTGCTGGCACACATTTTGGTGGTTCAAACCAGAGAAATCTCTGCCATGGACAGTCAACATGATGCAAAATGAGTGATAAAAGTGCACCAAGGTTTAGTTTGTAAAATAGGAAGTTTAAGGTGCACTTTTGAGATGGTTTAGCCACGTAAACACCCCACCATATATCAGCAAGAGTGGTGAGCTGCTAAGTTAAGTGCACCTAGCATCCATAAGGGTTTTATGCTATGTTCCACGGCGTTTTGGGGACAGGGACAGGGGGACGGCAGGGTACGCGTTTTTGGGACGTTTCCTAGGGGGGCATTTTTAGGGGACGGTAGGGGACGGCGATATACAAATATATCTATATATATATATATGATTTTTTCCAATATATTATAGAGAGAGGGGGCGAAAGAGAGAGAGATATGTTAATAATTGATAACAACAATATCAATATGTAAATATGCACTAGAGATAAGCAGACAGTTTACGCTATATAAATCAGAAAGAATTCACAACTAAATTTTCAAGCATGTACAATTGCACTATGAATTTCAAATCTGAATAGAATCCTCATGATCGTCTATGTCATCTCTATCATAGTGCATATTTTAGTAACTACACCCAGCTCAATGGAAAAAACCAATGCAAGGAATATATGAGAGCCCCACAACTTCTGAAACAACTGTGAACAGCAATGTGAATGGCTATAGAGCTTTCCATGAAATCTCCTAGATCAATAAGGTGTAATATTATCTTTCATTTTTCAATTTTTTTAAGTTCTTTTGGCATTTTAGGGTTTACATTAGTGTTGGGAGTCATTGTGGGCCCCCCATGTCCCTAAACAGCAAAAAGAAAATTTTAAAAAATTGAGTTTTTAACGTTTTTTTAATGCTGAAAGTTCCTTGTTCGCAGGGGACAGCTAGCTGTCCCCAATATGACGAGGCACGTTTCCTACATCCCCCAGCCATACTAGGGACGGGGAGATGTCCCCAAACGAGCTGTTGGCGTAAAAACTAACACCTCTAGAGTGCAGGTTTGTACGGACAGCTGTGCACACTGCGTAATGAGTGCTCTTCAAATTAGGAGGGGAAGCTCCCTCGTAGTGCTGGAATGCGTGGAAAAGAAAAGTAATCTAAGTCCTATCTTTTTGTTCTCAGCTGGAAGAGGCACAAGGTTAAGAAAACCAAGAACGTTGCAGCTAAGGATTTTCTGGTTTCGCAGATCATTAACTACAACTAAGCTAACTACTTTAAATCTATCCGGTTTCCTCAAGAAAACATAGCATGAGGAAACGGAGCAAGGTTTGACTATAGACGATAAACGAGTATAGATTCTCAACTTGAAGGCAAGGTGGCGCATCTATCAGCTCAATCTAGTTTATTGGTAACAACATCACACGATAAACTGAATACGGATTCTCTACTTGAAGGCAAGGTGGCGCATCTATCATCTCAATCCGAATTAGTTTATTGTTCACGACAACACACGATAACCAAGTGCAGATTCTCTACTTGAAGGCAAGGTGGCGCAACTATCATCTCAATCTGAACAAGTTTATTAAGCACAAAACAGATTTATCTAAACTATGGAAAGAATTCACCATTACAATCGCATGAAACCCTATGTGGCATAACAATTGATCATAATAGTAAAGACGCATGAACAAATACCAAAAGAGCAATATTGAGGGCAAGGTAGGCGCAGCATATATTTCTCTCTCAAGCAAAGTTATTTACAAATGAGCAAAAGCTCTTATTTATATACATCAACGTGTAGGGAACCTAAAATCACCTTGAGTCAACTCTGGTCTTGCAATGCATGCAAGATTTATTACTAAACCCTAATAAAGCAAACTATACAGTTAACTGGAAAGCTACCATCAGTTAACCGATACATCTAACCTAAATGGACAATGTGCAAGCATGCACGTCCTTATTTAAAGCAAAGTTAACTAAACACTACCTTCAGTTAACTGGAAACCCTAACCCTAACTCCTATGATGATAATTCCAAGGACGAGATAAGCATGTGTGAAATCAGCAAGTGAACTTAAGACTGAAAGTCGAGTTAACTGCTGCTCATGACTCAACCCTCGAAATTAACTGCAGGTTCCAACTGGCAAATCACTCCATGTCATCTTGGTCTAACACTTCGACCAAGAACTCATCAATCTCTCTGTCATCTGGCACTTTGATGCTGTCCAAAATAATAATCTGCCTCTTCAATTCTTTGTCAGCATCCTTGATCGTATGCATGCATTCTTTGACATCTTCAGCCACTTTCTTGAAACTAGCTGAAATTACTGAAACGTGATCCAGAACCTCCATCAAGATATCACAAACATGCTTTTTGGAACTTAGTTTGCATAGCCTCAAGATCGACGTAGGTACTATCTTCACGAAGATAATGACACAGGATTTGCATGACTTTGGCGGCTCCGTAAATGGAGTAATCTCTGTTCCTTTTGCAGCTTAACGCTTCATCGTCAGCTGCTCTTATGAAAACCTAAATTAAGACCAATTTGGTCTTGAATTCAGTCTAGTTGAACTTCCTTCTGAAAAACTTGCCCGTTGACTGTGAACACGGCTATGTTTTGACAACTTTCTGAAGAGACTGAAAAAGCTCTGGACAAGGCTAAAAATAGCTCACTGCGGCAAAGTTTTTCGAAATTTTTCTGAAACATGGGTTTTATGCAGAATCAAATTCTAAGCAAATCCAGATCAATAAAAATTCGAAAAAGTAAGTGGTAGCTAGGCATGCAAAGACTTTTCAGTCGAGAAAAGCAGGGGCTTTAAAGCTTCTCGGGGCAATTTTTCTTGAGAAAATCTGGAACATGGGTTTTATGCACAACGGAATTCTGAACAAACCCAGATGATGTGATTTTCAAAAAGATGGGATTTTGGCCCACATGCAAAGAAATCTTCGGAAAAAAGCACAGAGCTTCAGAATGAAGGCTGCGGGGCAATTTTCTCGAAAAAAATCTAAGACATGGGTTTTGATGCTAATGCTGAAATATGCGAACCCAGATGGTCAAATTCTGAAAATACGCTGAATTTCTTTGACATGCAAAGAAAGTACCTAAGATGAGAAATAGAAGAAATAAGACAGAAGATAGAAAGTTTTGCTTGCTCTGCTTCTGAAAAATTCACCAATCTCTTCTTTGGAATTTTATGAAACCTGCATGCAAAGTGAAAATAAAGTATTGGATCTTCTTCCTCTGAACAATCTGAATCCGTTGCTATGAAGAACGCTGAATTCTGACACCTGTAGCACCTTTAGCTTGCTGGTCGCTCAAGAAGAATGTATACTTCAGAGCTCAAGATGAAGAAATAATGAACGCCAATGCTTGAATAAATAGACTTTCATCAATAGAATTCGCACAAAGCACTAAAACCTTGAAAAATGGCGCTTGGCTTGTGATTGGACCCCAATTTAGTTAACTGAAACTAAAATAAGCTAAATAAATCGCCATGCATTAGGGTTTTCCCTTTTCAATCTTCAGTTGACAAAACCATGCGATTTTGACTTCAGTTGACAATTCTTATGTTGAATTTTCCATCTTCAAAATTCATTAAATTTACAATTAAGAACTAAAGCGTCCCTTTTGAGAACTTCAGTTGACAATCTTGATTGAAATGAGTTCGCCAACTTCATGCTTTAAATCTTAAAAAATTGCAAATATAGCGTCCCTTTCAAGACTTCTGTTGACATTCAAGAAGTGAATTCGCCAACTTCACACACATGCTTCAATTCTAAAAATAACGTCTCTTTTGGAACTCCAGTTGACAATTCAAGGTAAATGAATTCGCCAACTTCACAAAATTCATCATTCATAACTAAATCAAATATGGCGTCCCTTTTGGAACTTCAGTTGACAAAAGGTGAAGCGCCTACTTCACAAAATTTTCACAATTTCAACCAAAATTCGCCATGCATGTGAACTCAAGTTGATTTTCAAATACAAACTTCAGTTAACTCAACATGCAAACAAGTTAACTCAACATGCAAACTAGTTAACTCGGCATGCGAACTGAAAGATCACTCGACATGCCAATATATGAACTAGAGATGACAACCCAGAAAACGTTCAGTCTAACTGCAGTCAGAACTCAAGTTAGGGCGCACCAGTCAACTTCTTTCGAAAATTCAATTTTGACCTCTCAAGGCGAATCCCAGACTTAGCCAATTTTGATGAAAATTTAGGCTTAAACCTCTGTCGGGACCTCTATTCATCCTCTGACACTGGCTGACTGAATTCACCGATTGGCCAACAGACAGGTGCATCGCAGAGCTTGTAAAATGCCTTGCAAATTTTTTGCTGTAAAATTCTGTATTAACCTACTTGGAATTTTGTCAAACACCTGGTTTGCGATCTGATTTTATTCTGTCATAATTTTTTGCTTGTTTTGCTTGGTTTGAGGGGAGCTCGTTTGTATGCAGATTTTAGCAAGACATAAATTGTACATACAAATAATGACAATGCTAATTCTTTCAGATCACTATTGCAGCACATTCAAAGTATTTAATTTCATCAACAATAAAGTCTGACTCAGATTCACATTATCAAGACAACTACTACATTACTTCTTCACACATAAGCACTGATA
Organism: Sequoia sempervirens; assembly: GCA_007258455.2. Taxonomy (NCBI): domain Eukaryota; kingdom Viridiplantae; phylum Streptophyta; class Pinopsida; order Cupressales; family Cupressaceae; genus Sequoia; species Sequoia sempervirens. Next base: position 29,811 of record VDFB02059307.1, on the reverse strand, counting down.
AAGCACAGTAGTAGCTAATGAACAATTACAAGAGACTGTGATATATTTTTTTGAGTGTAAAATACTGAGTTTCTAATAGTAACACGTAAATCCACTCAAAGATTTACAGTTTGATTTCACAGTTAACTACCGAGAATTCTGGGCATAATTAGCAATGCATACATACAGAAATTAATGGCAATAAATACCAGTCATACTCAGTTGATTGCCACGGTCCTTGTAAAGAAGCTGCGCAGTTGATAATAATTGTTTGTGGGTCCAAATGTCTGGTTCCCTTCACACACCACCTCCAGCAAGTCCACAGCAAATGCACAGAATTATATTATTGCTCAGAACTGACCTCCAGGTCTGTAAATAACACCACGACCCCCTTGGAAGAGGTTCCCACTCAGCTCAGAAACGCACAGCAGATATAACAGCAACAAAAATCACATTACCAGCCATCATTTTTTCCTTCTACAGACTCGTTATCTCCTTTCTCGCCCAGACTCATCCTCCCAAGGACTCTAGCAGCAAAACCGGCTCAGTTTCGAAGCCAAAGGTAAAGCGCCTTCATCACACAAATCACGTCCTCACTCAAAAACGCATTTTAAATACTTCAGCCCAGCTTCACTTAAAACGACTCAGGAATGATGCCAATGGGCCTGCAACAAAAACGCCTAGGGCTTCTCCATGGAGAAACGCAGCCAAAGAAACAAACGGGCTTCCAAAATCCGTCCCCAGGTGAAAACAAACCACAAAACCAAAAAATCGCGAAAACCTGATTACGGCTTGTTCTTCTTCCAAATCATTCGATTTCACAGCTAGGAGTGATCTCTCACACTCGAAACCATGATTGAAAGGGTTTCTCAGCTCCCCTATGAAGAGTTCGACCAAGTAGCTTCCCGTGAAAATTATGTATTCCAAAGTTCAAAAAGTTGAAAGGTGCGAATTACTTCCTTATTTCCTCCTTTTCTACTTCCTCAAAAGGCCCGATAAAAAGAACCATTTATCTCATTGGCTCAAGCAAAATTAATAAAGTGGCTTTTGTATAGTCTTTGAATAAATATTTCCATAAGGCCCATTTTATCAAATTTCATAAAGTCACTTAATCCAAAAGCAATTTAATTAATTATTTAATATCACCTTTAGAAAATAATTTTTAAAGCTTAGGCAATAATTAAATAATTAAATAAGTGACTCCCTAATTTCATCAATTGCCTTCAGGAGTTAAAAAGGCAATGAGGCATTCAGAGTGGCTATGCAAAAAGGGACATTACAGTCCTCCCTTCCCGAAATTGCTTGTCCCCAAGCAATTGCAAACTCGGGTGCTGAAGAATCTGCTCATTCTCCCATGTGGCATCCTCGGTTGGAAAATCTTTCCATCTCACCAAATACTCCTTTACCACCTTGTTCCTCAACCTTCTCTCTCGAGTGTCAACAATCTCCTCAGGGACGAGGACCAAATGTCCCTCCTCATCCAACGGTGGAAGCTCTGAAGAAGAAGTAACCTGCTGTCCTAGTGCCTTTTTAAGGCACGAAACATGGAATACATTATGAATCTTGCTTCTCTCTGGCAGCTCCAGCTCGTATGCTACCTCTCCTACCCTCATGATAATCCTGTAAGGTTCATAAAATCTGGGCTTAAGCTTCTCGGCTCTGCTCTTCTTGAGAGAAGATTGTCTATAAGGCTGCAAGCGAAGGTATACCAAATCACCCACCTCAAAACTACGCTCAATCCTGTGTCTATCAGCATATGTCTTTTGCTGATTTTGTGCCACCTGTAGATTATCCTTGAGTTCCCTCAAGATATCCTGACTCTCCTGGATCCAATCCTTGGCTTTAGGAGCCCTGCTCTCACCAAAAGCCATCTCCAGGAATGAAGGTGCATCATAACCGTACAAGGCTCTGAAAGGACTCATTCCAATGGACATATGATAAGTGGTATTGTAGCAATACTCCCCCAAGTGCAACCACTTAATCCAGGTCTGCTGCTGCCCTGCAATATAGTTGCGCAAGTACCCCTCAATCCATTTGTTCACAATCTCTGTCTGACCATCTGTCTGAGGGTGATAACTCGTGCTCGGAGTCAACTCAGTACCTGCCAACCTAAACAACTCCTGCCAAAATGCACTCATGAATCTACTATCCCTGTCACTGACTATGTTCCGGGGTAACCCATGCAATCTAAAGATCTCCCTGAAAAATAACTTAGCCACCTGTGGTGCCCTGTACTCAGTCGGAATAGCAAAGAAGTGAGCGTACTTCGTCAACCAATCCACCACCACAAAGATACTATCTCTCCCATGCACCTTAGGTAGACCTGTGATGAAGTCCATAGAAATGCTCTGCCATTTCTGCCCTGGAATAGGCAATGGCTATAGCAATCCAGCTGGATGCGTGTGCTCTGACTTGTTCTGCTGACAAGTCACACACTCCCTGACGTGTCTCAAGACATCATCCTTGAGGCCCTTCCATGTGAACCTCTCTCTGACCTGTCTGTAAGTTTTGAAATAGCCCTAATGGCCTGCTAAGGGAGTGTCATGAGAAGCCTGCAAAATCTTCTCCTTCAATCTAGATTCTGGCACCAAGTAAATCTGATCCTTGTAGTAAACCACATCATCCACCACTCGATACCTATCATCCCGAATCAACCCATCCATCAGCTCACAAGCAAACTTATTCTTGGAGTACTCTACCAACAAGAGGGATTTCCAATATGCGGAAATCTCCAAAAGTGAGCAAGCTGAAGGTCTCCTGGAGAGGGCGTTTGCCACAACATTCTTCTTTCCCTTCACGTACTCTATATCAAAATCATAGGCCTGTATCCTGCTAACCCACTTCTGCTGCCTCTCATTCAAATCCTTCTGCTCCAAGAAGTATCTAAGACTATTGTGGTCGGTCCTCACCACAAACTTCCCTCCAACTAAGTACTGTCTGAATTTCGCCAAGGCATGCATAATGGCAAGCATCTCCTTATCATAGATGGAGTATAGTCTCTCTGGTCCCCTCAACTTACGGCTCTCAAAAGCTATGGGGTGTCTGTTTTGCATCAACACTGCTCCTATGCCCTCACCTGAAGCATCACACTCCAAGACAAATGGCTGTGTGAAATCCGGAAGCGCCAATACTAGGCAACTACTCATCACCTGCTTGAGCTTATCAAAAGCTCACTGTGCCTCCTTTGACCAACTAAATGCACCTTCCTTTGTCAAATCTGTCAAAGGTGCTCCCAACTGTGAAAATCCCCTCACAAATCGCCTATAGTAACTGCACAATCCGAAGAAGCCTCGCAACTTTGTGAGTGTCCTAGGTGGTGGCCAATCAAGTATCGCCTGTATCTTCTCCTGATGGACCTGTACTCCCTCTGCACTGATCACATGCCCCAAATATAATATCTCTCTAAGGCCAAATTCGCATTTTGAAGCCTTAGCGTAGAGTGATTGCTCCTCCATGATACCCAATATCTCATCCAGATGTCTCAAGTGCTCCTCCCAAGTCCGACTGTAAATGAGCAAGTCATCAAAGAACACCAATAAGAATTTACGCAACTGCTTATGGAATATATGATTCATGCAGGACTGAAATGTGGCACGTGCGTATGTCAAACCAAATGGCATGACCAAGAACTCATAGTGCCCATAATGACAACGAAATGCTGTTTTGTGTATGTCCTGTTCTCTAACCCTTATCTGGTGATACCCTGAACGAAGATCAATCTTTGAAAAATACACTGCCCCATGAAGCTCATCCAACAACTCATCAATCCTAGGTATAGGGTACCTGTTCTTGATGGTTTTCTTATTAAGAGCCCGGTAATCAATGCACATCCGCATGGTTCCATCCTTCTTCTTCACCAAGACCACAGAAGAAGCGAATGGACTGGAGCTCAGTCTAATGTGTCCCATCTCAAGCACTTCTTTGATTGCTTTCTAAATGTCATCCTTGAATTTCTTAGGATGACGATAGGGGGTAGTGATCACTGGTTTGGCCCCCTCCTGTAGCTCAATGGTATGCTCAAAACCACGATCAGGTGGTCTCCCTGGAGGTATCTCTCCAAAAACCCTATCATGTTTACCCAATAGCTCCTGAATGTCAACATGATATGGCTGCCCTGAATCTGAAGACTCTTTGGTGGTGATCAAACACTCTGCTGCCCAAGCTATGTCATCATGCCGAAAAATGCTCTCCATGCGTCTAGCAGACACAACCTTGGCTGATCCATTAGTCATGCCTCTAGGCACCACACGCTGTCCCTCTATTGTCCTGAACTTGAGTTCCATGGTCTGAAAGTTCTGAGAATATTTCCCTAATGAATGTAACCACTGAATCCCAAGTATAGCATGAGTGTCACCCAAATCCACCACATAGAAATCATCTGTAGCTGTGTAATTGCCCAAGGTAATAGGCAACTGTGAAATCCTCCGAGTGCATCTCAATTTATAGCCATCTGCCACCATCACATTAAATCCTTCAAAGTCCTCAACGGGTAGCATCTGTTTTTCAACTAGGGCTGCATCAATAAAGTTGTGGGTTGCCCCACTATCAATCAACACACATATGCGATGTCCCTGTAAAACTCCTCTAACTCTGAAAGAGTTGAACCTAGGAGTGCCCGATAAGGTACCAATGATACCACTCTTACCCTCTCCCTGAGGCTGCTCCTCATCTGAACTGTTGTCATCACTATCCTAAGAAGGCTCGTCATCACTACTATCATCCTCCGACACAACCTCAATAAGGTGAGCTTTGCCTTTCCCTAGGCAACGGTGTCCTGGTTCCCAACGTTCCTTGCAATGGTAACAAATTCCCTTAATTCTGCATTACTTGCGATACTCCTCATCTGGATCACTTTTCTTGTTTCCCTTTTTCTGAAAAGGCTTCTTGCCCTTGTTCTTCTGATGAACAAAAGGTTTAGAAGAGAATTTGTTGCCAGGTGTGGAGAACTCCATGTCTCTCACCCTAGTGATCGCATCCTGTAGTGAATCGGATTTGAAAGCCTTAATCCAACCCCGAAGTGGTTCGGATAGACCCTCAATAAAGAGCATAACCAACCTCTGCTCTAAAATATCTGTCACCATAACTGCCAATCGCTGAAACTCTGAGATATATGTGTCTACTGATCCGCTCTGTTTAAGTTGTGCTAACTCCCGGAAATGAAGCTCTGGATTCCTCTAATCAAATCTGTCCATAATTTTTTGTGTGAACTCCAAATAGGAGGTGATATTGGCATGCCCTAAAGTGACAAGCCCATGATACCACCATTTGTGTGCCTCACCATCCAAGTGTAGCGTAGCATACTTAATAGCCTCTGTCTCCAACATGGGGTTTAGCTGGAAATAAGTGTCCAACTTTTGTACCCACGCTCTGGCTGTGCATTTACTAGACCCGTCAAAGGAAGGAATCGTGAGTTTTCCAACCTTACATTGTAGATCCTGGTTTTGCTTCCCTCTATTGTTGTTTCTGGGTCTATTCCGATACTTGATGGGGCAAAAATCAGCCAATGACATGGCAGCATGAAATTCATCTCCCAACGATTGATATTCTCTCAAATAATCTGTGAATCCCTCTCCTTGTGCTTGCTGCTCTTGATTTCCAGCAGGCTGTCCTCCCAAGAATTCAGGCATGAGAGGCCTCGGAGTCTGGTTTAAGAGCTGAGCTATCTGTTGTTGACCTCTAGCTAGGTCATTAAGGATCTGTTGAGTGCTGCCCTCGGGTATGTCATTCCTATCATCCATGATATCTTCTTCAGATGATGAATCGGTATCAAAAGGACCAACACCTCTTCTCCTTTCTCTTCTGTATGTTATATATTCTCGGTTATCCGGATTCATAACATCCCACTACAACACAGGCTGGCAGGAAGCTAGCTCTGATACCACTATAAAATGCCTTGCAAATTTTCTGCTTTAAAATTCTGTATTAACCTACTTGGAATTTTGTCAAACACCTGGTTTGCGATCTGATTTTATTCTGTCATAATTTTTTGCTTGTTTGCTTAGTTTGAGGGGAGCTCGTTTGTATGCAGATTTTAGCAAGACATAAATTGTACATACAAATAATGACAATGCTAATTCTTTCAGATCACTATTGCAGCACATTCAAAGTATTTAATTTCATCAACAATAAAGTCTGACTCAGATTCACATTATCAAGACAACTACTACATTACTTCTTCACACATAAGCACTGATAAAGCACAGTAGTAGCTAATGAACAATTACAAGAGACTGTGATATATTTTTTTGAGTGTAAAATACTGAGTTTCTAGTAGTAACACGCAAATCCACTCAAAGATTTACAGTTTGATTTCACAGTTAAATACCGAGAATTCTGGGCATAATTAGCAATGCATACATACAGAAATTAATGGCAATAAATACCAGTCATACTCAGTTGATTGCCACGGTCCTTGTAAAGAAGCTGCGCAGTTGATAATGATTGTTTGTGGGTCCAAATGTCTGGTTCCCTTCACACACCACCTCCAGCAAGTCCACAGCAAATGCACAGAATTATATTATTGCTCAGAACTGACCTCCAGGTCTGTAAATAACACCACGACCCCCTTGGAAGAGGTTCCCACTCAGCTCAGAAACGCACAGCAGATATAACAGCAACAAAAATCACATTACCAGCCATCATTTTTTCCTTCTACAGACTCGTTATCTCCTTTCTCGCCCAGACTCATCCTCCCAAGGACTCTAGCAGCAAAACCGGCTCAGTTTCGAAGCCAAAGGTAAAGCGCCTTCATCACACAAATCACGTCCTCACTCAAAAACGCATTTTAAATACTTCAGCCCAGCTTCACTTAAAACGACTCAGGAATGATGCCAATGGGCCTGCAACAAAAACGCCTAGGGCTTCTCCATGGAGAAACGCAGCCAAAGAAACAAACGGGCTTCCAAAATCCGTCCCCAGGTGAAAACAAACCACAAAACCAAAAACTCGCGAAAACCTGATTACGGCTTGTTCTTCTTCCAAGTCATTCGATTTCACAGCTAGGAGTGATCTCTCACACTCGAAACCATGATTGAAAGGGTTTCTCAGCTCCCCTATGAAGAGTTCGACCAAGTAGCTTCCCGTGAAAATTATGTATTCCAAAGTTCAAAAAGTTGAAAGGTGCGAATTACTTCCTTATTTCCTCCTTTTCTACTTCCTCAAAAGGCCCGATAAAAAGAACCATTTATCTCATTGGCTCAAGCAAAAATAATAAAGTGGCTTTTGTATAGTCTTTGAATAAATATTTCCATAAGGCCCCTTTTATAAAATTTCATAAAGTCACTTAATCCAAAAGCAATTTAATTAATTATTTAATATCACCTTTAGAAAATAATTTTTAAAGCTTAGGCAATAATTAAATAATTAAATGACTCCCTAATTTCATCAATTGCCTTCGGGAGTTAAAAAGGCAATGAGGCATTCAGAGTGGCTATGCGAAAGGGGACATTACAGAGCTGGACAAAAACTGATCAAAAGATACCTTGAGACTGCAGACCATAAAACTAACATCTGAAAGCTCAAAAATCCAAGCGCCCTTTTCAAAAGCTGCGCTTTTTCTCAGACTTAGTCAAATTTTGACATCTCGATCTCGTACTAAGGGAAAAATAAATCCTTCATAACTTCTGTTTTACCCATTTTGAGGACTGGATCACAGGTTCACTGCGGAGCTAACCTCATTCTGCACGACAGCTGCAAAGGCACATTTCTCCAGAAAACATCATCTGAGGGGTGAAAATCAAGGGCGCCTTTTTTGAAAAGTTGCTCTTTTTCCCTCCAGACTTGGCCATTTCTGGAATTGACCAATATAACACAAAAACTTCGACTGCAAGCTGCTAAGTCATCTTCTAAACTGACGGAGACAGGCAACGGAAAGTTGAACGTAACACGGACATATTTAACATCTGAGATCATTAAAAAAAAGGCATTAAAGGCTTGAAAAGCTCAGGCACCTTTCTGAAAAAGTGCTCTTTTTCTTTTTCCTTTGATATTCTGACTAAGATTTGACCCCACGTTTGACCTCTGGTTCAGGCACTTCTGTAACTCAGATTCACCCATTGACGGATGCGTCGCGAAGCTTGAACAAATGTGAGATAAACATCTTGGGTGGCATTTAGCCAAAATCCTTCATTTGACACCTCAAAAAGATGGGCGCCTTTCTCAAAAACTGCTCTTTTCTCCAGTGTTAGTCAATTCTCGTTTTCCTCTCATTTTGCATTATATCTTCCGTAACTTGCACAAAATAGATCCATTTGGCAAGCCTAATAGCCCATTGCGAAGCTGATGTGATGCCAGACAAATGCCTGCTAGAGGTGACAAACCCTAAAAATAGGATCTGAGCCCCTAAAAGATAGGGCGCCCTTCTCAAAATGTGCTCCCCTCTCCAGAGATAGAAAATTTTGATGATTTTCCTTCAAATTTTCACTTTTCTTAAATCTCTTCAATAATAGACTGACATGACACTAACCCCAACTCCATATTTAAAAATCCCAAAAATGACCTTCTGACATCACTCTAACAAGATTAAGACTCAATTAAGCAAAATGCCTTAGTGAAGCAAAAAATTTGGTTTTGGGTACAACAGGAGCAAGGACATTTCCTGCCATTTCCTGCTCAATGGCCTGTTTCGGAGACGGCAAGGGGACGTCCCCTTTGCGTCCCCCCACCGTCTTGGGGATGGCTGGGTATAGGGACAGTGCATTTTGGGATAGGGAACACGTCCCTATGTAACACAGGTTTTATGCCAAAACATGGGCATAGGTTTGGGATGGTTTGGCCCTTAGGTTTTCTTGCCTTGTTAGTAAAGCAAACCAAGGGAGAGTTAACCGTGAAAATAAAAGCTGAGCACACATTTTGAGTGGCAAAATCACTAGAAAGTTCTGCCATAGAGTCATAAAGTGGCAAAAGTGTTAAGATTGTGTACTAGAGTAAGAATCAGCACTTTAAGAGAAAAAAGCATGCACATATTTATGGGTTTAAGCACCACAAATCTCCACCCAAAGAGTGATAAACATCTGATAAATCATTGCCCAACCCTAGGGGAAACATGAATTTGGATTGTGGTACATTTTTTAAGTGGCTAAACCACCTAAAATAAGTACTCAAGACATAAGACAAGTGTCAGCTCCATTAGTGAAACATGAATGGCCTAAATATTAAAGCTTGGCACACATTGGCAGTGGTAAAGCCAGTCATAGTCTCCTCCAAGCACACCTGTTGCATGGCTATGCCATTAGTGAAACACATCTGAGGTAATATAAAAGTCAAACTAAAATTGGCACACATTTCATGTGGCAGAACCCACCTTATCTCCCACTAGGACACCTTTAGGCTGGTAAAACCATTATGAAAGTGTGCCTATCTTTTGAAAACCAGATCAGCAAGTAAACTTAGCACGTTTTCACAATGGTTCTGCCACTCATTTCCTCTGCCTTGTTTCCAGTCAGCTGGCATATCAAAAAGGTGTGCCTGAGTTTAAATTCCAAGGAAAATTCGAGGAAAAAACTTGAGGTCTCCATATTCCTGGTTGACTAAGGAAGAAACTGCAGAGTTTTAAGGCATGCAGTGCCTATATATGAAGGATGCCACCCTTCTAAACTTCACAAAACGTTTAATCTACTATTCATAGAAGGAACAAGGAGTATCTTTTTAATTTTTGCAAATTTTGAAGAATTTTCAGTGCCAGTTTGAAATGGTCTTCAAGGGCAGCGGCATTGTCACAAGAAGAACCAGCCAGCATTCTACCAAGTTCTTCTTTTCTTCTTATCTTTTTCTGCTGTTAGACCAATCATTGACTGGATTTTTTGAGTCATTACCTTACTTTTCAACAAGCCGATAGATCAAATTAATACCTTAAAGCCCAAGGAAACGCAATAAAGAGAAACTCATCTTTCAAACTTTGAGTTATGGTAATGGAAGTTTCAATCAGAGTACTTCCAAAGTAAGGTTTCAATGTGCTTCAGAAGATCCAGTTTCAATGCAAAAGATTACTTCAAAATCTCAAATGGTCACTTTGTGCAACTTTCTATTTTTAGCACCAACCGCATTAGGCAGTTGTCAACTTCAGCAATGGCTATTTATGAACAATGGATATAAGCCTATTTTAGGATTTTATATTTATTAATTGATTTAGGATTAGTTTGTTTTAAAGTAGCTTTATTTCCGCTTTTTCTGCAAACAAGGATAGAATTGCTTTAAAGCGGTACTTTTTGTGATCTTTTATTTTTATTTCATAAATAATACCTAAAAGCTACTCTTTGTGAGCTTCTAAATAAGTGCTTTGAGCACAAGTTGAAGTGAATATTAATTAAAGTGAAGCTTAAGCTGCGGAAACTAGTGTTCAGGAATTATTTAGTTATTGTGAGATTTATGGTTGTAATTTTATGAAATAAATTGAAAGAAGATTACATTTAGTCATGCTTTGTATTTCTTGCATCATTCAGTGTGTAACTCTTGCTGATCAATCCAATTTCCAGATTCTGATTTTTATTTCCGGCAAAGAAGTGTTCTCACTTTGGCGTTTTCTGGAGATTCAAGTCATAAAAGAAAAATCATTTTCAACATTGAATCTCCATGAAAGATTCAATGTCCAATTTTAGTGATCAATTTGAAAAGGAGGTGACTTTTGGAAAGAGTGAAGGAGAGGATGTTCATATTCAAGCCAGGCGTTCATCAAATAATCAAACTTTAGAAAATCTCAAGGGTTTTCCAAAACTTCATCAACAATGAAAGTGTCGAAGTGAATTTTTAGAACTTCTACAGAGGGTCACAAAATCAAATCACACAGATTCATAAATTGTTAAGGATTTCAGAGCTTTCTCAAAAGGTTTTGTGCCAAACTTCATTGAAATAGAGGATTTGCCATGAGAATTTCACTAAAATCATCCAAAGCTGTCTTCCAATTGATTTTATTTTAGACCACACTAAAATTAATCCATCACCATTTTCAATGCAGAGAGCATATTCAAAGTTTGCAAGTGAGCTTCCTGCTATTTTTAGCATTCATTATTCTTAACACAAGTTGACTATTGTTTGTTCATTTATCTCATCATGTGAGAGACATGACCTTTCGATTGATAACTGTAATATTTTTAATCATCAATTGAACTAATAGTCACATTAGAATTAGTGGACTAGATAATTTGTAATAAAGCTTGCAAATCATGCGAGTAGTGTAATTAGGGTAGCAATGCAATTAATTTATTTCATTTATTGATGTCAAAAGAGTACAAGAGATTGTTAGAATATCATCATTGATGTCAAAGGTGAGAAGAGCACTTTGTCAATAGAAGGAATCGTATGATGGACAAAGGCCAAAGGCCACTGATCGATATTCAAAGACCAAGTAAAATCAGATTGAGAAGAGTGGATAAAAGATGGTGTGAGTGGAGCAACAAAAGATATGTAAATAATGAAATGAACCATATATCAATGATGAAGTAAATTGAATTCAATAAAGGATTGAATCAAATATCAATAAGGGAATGAATAGAAGATATATTATGAAGCGCTTCTTACATGATAAATAAATTAATTAATTATTTAAAGATTAGTTTTAACCAAAAGTCACAAGGGTACGGTGAATGGTTGTGTCTCATGATGAGACAAGATATATAAGAGAAGTCATTCCATGAGATGTTATATGTGGGAAAGTTTTATCAATTCAAGAGTGAGTGAGGAATAAAAAAAAGGAAGGTTTGATCATTCAAAGAAGAAGCGTATGGAATTCGAATATGTAGCATGAAGTAAATAAGAGGAATATAGAAGAATGAAGTGAATGAATATTATTAATTGAAGATCTGGTTAAGAGTAGTCAAGAGACATGTTGAAGAGCTATGACCATTGAAGAATAAGAAAATAATAGATCATTCAATGTGATGAGCCCTGCTGGCTCACAATGCAAACTCCTGTATTTTTTCTTATCTTATTTGTGTTTTTTTAGTTTTATAAAGAATGTTTCTAGAGAGAAGTAGAAGGGACGCAGCATATAAAAGCTCATAAAATGTAAATCTGAGCTATTTCTGGCTAAATGAAATTACAAAAAGTAATAAATAAGCTCAACAATGGATTTACAACTCATAAACATACCCAAAAGCTTCCAGATTATTCATTTAAGAAAAGAAGTCCAATTTGCCGGCCAAGATGGTGAAATCTGACAAAATCCAGTGTAAGAAGCTCCAGAAAGAGATGTCCAACCTAGAAACTGAGGCAAATGAAAGATATATGCCAGATGCCAAAGAAGGTGAAGAGAAACCCTCAAAAAGAAAGGCGTTTCTCCTAGGAAGCCCAAACGGCCTTGCACAGAGAGCCACGCACTTCAAGCAATAAGCTCAAAACCACAACTCAGAAGGTACGGCTATGAAGTATAGCATCTGCCAGCTGAAAGAAGGTCGCCATCTCTACAAACCCCCCTGCCTCTGATAAGAAAACCCAACAAAACTCTGATGAAGCACAGTAGAACCTCTGTATGAAGCTCTCACAATTGCACTAATTCGACTGGTCTCTCACAATCTCAAAAATGCTCAACATTGAAGAGATATCGTTCTCCAATGGAAGATTGCTCAAAACCCTGATCACAGGTAAAAGCACAAAAGAAAAACCCAAGGAAAAGTTGAAATAATCAAGAATGATGTTCCCATTGCCCAAAATGCCTTATATACCAAAAGGCATGCATTTCAAGAAAAGGACGCACTTTTCCTTCATTTAAGTCTTTTAAAATATCATTAAGTCCTTTTCAATAGTTATGAACTTAATATTTGGCACCCACTTAAATGATTAAATGATTTAATTTTAAATCACCCTTTTTTATGAATATTTAAGTGATATAAAAGGGATAAAGTCAATTTGACTTTATAATAAAATAATAAGTTAATTAATAACTTAAATCACTTAAATAAGCATAACTTCCTCAAATCTCCATAAAATTATGTGCCGTCAGAAGCTGTCAACTCCTGAACTGTGAAGGCCTACAATGAGCCAATCCCTGAACTCTGAAAATGAGAACGACCAAGCTCTCCAGAAAAAACCACTGACCCTCTAACCAATCCAGTTAGCCCACAAGGGTCCAAGAAACAAGCTAACACTCTGCATCTGGTAACTGACTAGAGCGAGGACATCACATTCAAAGGCATCCATTAAGGACAAAGAAAAAGTATTAAAAGGCAGCAATTAGTCTTAACAAAAAGACATATCCTTTTAAAGAGTTATCTCTTGTCAAAGAAATGAAACTCTTCATTGAGATGTAAAGATATAAATATACGTTTGTGGAATAGAAAAGAAGATCTATTAGGAAAGAAGAGAAGTGTGTGGAGGATAAAAATATATATTATTGTGGATATGTGTGAAAAGGCAACAATTATTATTTAAGAGGAGTGATGACTATTTGACGGGTCATGTCCTTTGAAAGGATGTATCTCTTCATAGAAATAGGAAGATATAAAAAGGAATAAGAAATGTGTGAGAAGAGTGGAATAAATGTAATATCATATAAGAAGATTTGTAAAGAAGGGAGGTGTGTGAGACACAAAGATATATCATTCAAGAACAAGAAGATTTAAGAAGAAGAATATATGTAGATTTGTGTATGAATATTTAAGAAGGAAAATATATGTAGATTTGTGTGTGAAGATTTTGAGAGGGAGACCATTTAAATCTATTTGTAAAAAATATTTATTATCACGAAGACAAGATTCTATTGAAGAGGTTGGTGCCTCATATCAACGAGGTTGGTGTCTCATATCAAAGAGATTGGTGTCTCTTGCTGAGTTGGTGCTCAGTTGTGGGGATTCGTATCTCCAGTGGGTTGTTGCCTACAAATTCTACAAGCGGGGATTGGTGTCTCCAATGGGTTGGTGCCTACAAATTCTACAAGCGAGGATTGGTGTCTCTAGTGGGTTGGAGCTCACAAATTGTATAAGAGGGGATCGATGTCTCATGTATGTTGGTGCCTACAAAGATTGTAAGAGATTTTAATATCAAGCAATATTTTGTCGTGGTTTTCTCCCATAAGGGTTTTCATGTAAATCATGTGTTCTTGTATTCCATAATTGTTAGATCTTATGTGAATGATATTGTGCAATTGATATTATCGTGGTTGTTAGTTTGAAAAAGTAAAATATTGTCTTATACTAATTCACCCCTCTGCTTCTCAGTATAATTGTGTGCTCATCACGTACAACATTGTAAATAGTATAAATAAATACCTTTTTGTACTTAGTTAGAGGAACTAATCAAAGGTAATTCTCGTGCCTACATTATGTTTTTTATCATGTTAAACGGTGTTGACCAAAGCTATCAACTAGAAGGGCCAAACCCACACAAAGAAGCAGGAAAAATACTCTACAACAACCTAGAACAATTGAAATTCATAACACAAAGTCAATCCACGACACCCCATGTAGGGGGACAAGAAAGCAACAAGTGAGACGCCATCAAACAATGGGACCACCTCCAAAGGTGGTTTAAATCCATAATGCCTTAGAGAGCTTTGTTTTGATTAAGGTTTACAATACTTTTCCAAATTGGACCCCTTCTAGATGGGATTAGAGAGGTCACCTAAACACAAAGAGGAGGATAGACAATTTTCCTTGCAAGAGGGCAAGGAGCCAAAAGGAACACAAACTGTAGCCTCAACTAAACCATTAAATTTCTTTATCAAAGAGGAGTCGCCCTTAGAAAATTTCTTGTACACAATAAGAAATCTGCAACACCCAAACCCAACTAGGAAAACAACACAACATGTCCTCACTTATGAAAATTGTGGCACATCACAAGGGACCCCTCATAATCAATCTGTTAAACCCAAGCTCCAAGCTTTGAAGAAAGAGTAGGAATTGCTTGTCAACAATAATGTTTACACAAAATCCAGCATAGAGGAAACATGTTCTAGATTTGGTCACCTCATCAAACATAATGATCCCAATACTCCAACGGTAGGCCAAGAGTCTGACCCACATTGGGGCTTTCTTAATGCCAACATTGTTGAGATCCAAACCTAGTTCCCACATCATGAGGAAGAGGCACAATTTTCCAAGAAACTACAAACCATTAGCTAGAACAACAATCTCCAATGCACCTTTGGTTTTCCAATTCCTTCTCACCCAAGATTTGAAACAATCCACATTTGGCATAGCACCCAGAAACTTCGCCACGAGAGCATTCACCCATATCGAGGCCAAACTATTAATAATCTTGTCAAAGAATTTTAATACATCTTCCCCATTCAAAAAAGAAGGAATATTATTCGTAGGAGGCACAATCCCCTAAGACAAGGGGCACTTTTGAACGCCCAACCTCAGACACACCTAAGACAACCAAGTCCAACCCTCCAACATCTGTCATTGCCAAAAGAAGAGGGGCCTCATCAAAAGAAAATAGAGGCAATGTGCACCCAACAAATCCCGAACCTGCCTCACACTGCACATTCCCATTTGTAGAGCAAGGTTAGAGGAGGAAGCCTTTCTTAAGGCCCCAAATAGAAGAGCCAAAAGAGTCCAAAAACTCGCCCTTTAGAGCCCCTCAAGACACCTAACCGCACACAAAATTTTGTTTCTTGGAAGAAGAGGAAAATCCAATGCTTTTGCAGACATCCAATCAAAGATCTAACAGTTTGATATCTTCCTCAATAGCTAGAGGATTTCTCCAAACATCTGAATCAAAATCTTTGCCATCACCATCCTCATTGTCCCCTCCTAAGTTCACCTAACTCCCCCTCAACACCTATTCAAATGCTTTGTCATTCCCACTAATCATTTTATGCCTACATTATGTTGAAATTGCTATTCATTGAATATTTAATCTTGTTGTGATTATTTTATTTACTCAATGACATTTATTATGCCTATCTTGCTTTTGAATGTTTATCGAGATGTCTCATTAGTTTACTAAGGGTTAAATTGCTTAAGCGAATGTGCAAGATTTCTATTGTAGGTGAGCTCAAAAGTGCAAATGATGGCTTTAGACAAATCCTACATTTAAATTAACCATAGCATTCATGTTTATGTGTTGGCTTATTCGACACCATTTGTGTACTTGCATTCTTTAGTCTTAGTCTCGCATTTAGTTGAACAACACAAACATGTAGTAGTAGAGATTTCCTTCAAGTCAAAAAACATAAAATCCTTTGACTTATGCTGAAAAAGCATTTGAGCCTTCTATCCCAAGCAAATAAAAAGATACACTTTTACGTTTTATTTGGCCTGAACGTGAACCACCCCAAAAATCATTGTAAATATTGTAAATTGCAAGTACATATTGTCCAGTTTTAAGTTATTTTTAATTTACAAGGAGCTCCCCCTTCTAATTCAAAGAGTGATTTTACCGCACATTTGTTCCATTTTGTGTCACATTGAAAAGTGTGAATTATTATTGTAACAACTTGTAAATTCTATTTACAGTTTTATTCTAGGGTAAGTGCTAGCTTTAGTTAGGTTTCAAAGAATTCCACTTACAATTTAAATAACGGTTCTATCGCATGTGTTTTTATGTTTTGTGTTGTCTTCCACGAGACAAAATAAAACACTAATAGAATTTATCCCCAGCTTTAAAAAGAATTTAATAACTCCTCCTGTAATGTCCCTTTTTGATTTATCTAAAAGTTGTCTTTAGCCTTCTTGATTAAGATAATCAATAGATCTAGAGTCAATATTTAATTGCTAAACTCCAAATCCTATTAAAAATTACTTTCAAAGCAAGTACCATCCTCTAAGTCACTTCTTCAACAGATTACGAAAGATTTTAATGAAATGATTTATCTCCTTCACCAAAACTGCATTCTATTCTTCTTCTCAAAACTTCATATATTTCCTTATTCACATTCCTCACCAATTTGCTTATAAGGGATGTACCATATATGCTTCCTTACATATATATATACATATATACATATCTGCTGTTATACTTCAGACTTTTATATGTCTGATTTATCCTTTTATTCTATACGTATTTGAGTAAGCCTCCTTAATATTTCCTTATTCACATATCTCCCTTTTTGATCTGCTGTAGAAGAGAAAACAGTTTTAAAACTATTCGATGCCTTCCTTTCTTCTATAAAAATCTGAATTTATAGTTTCTCCCATTTTGGAGAAGAGGTGCGATCATTTGGAAAGAATCATACTCTTTTGTTAGTGAGCACTTAAGTTACACCTCTTCAATAATATTCCTTAACCGCTGCCTTAGGGGTTGCTTTATGGGTTTTTTCTTATTGATATTAAATATTTCTTTAAAATATATTTATTATTATTGTTTTATATATTATTTTATTTGACTTTTATTTTATTTTATTTTATTTCAATTAATTTATTATATAAATTATTAATTCAATATTTATTTTATTATTTTGTCAATATTTATATTTATAGTATTGTATATAATAATTATAATTATAATATTAATTATAATGGTGTTTTATATTCTTGTATCTCTAATATTTATTTTATTATCATATTTTTATAATTACAATATTGTCTCATGATAATTGTAATTATAAAACTATTAGAACGATGATATTTTCTTTTATAATCTTATTATGTATTGTGTTATTTGCTTGCACTTATCTGTATCTCCAGGTGTTCTAATTTCGGGGACATGACACCTTCATTAATGGCATTTCCTCAAGTACCATCTTCAATAACTTCTTTGTAAGTATCTAAGAAATCACTAGCAATCTAGTCATCGTTAGTCTTGTAAAATTGAATGGAGAGCACATTCATTCCAAGGGGTTTATCATTCTTTAAGAATCCAAATACAAAAAAGATCAAATCAAGAGTGATGTCTTTTTCAAGATCCACAACATCATTCAACTCTACTTTCTAAACAGTAATATCTTTGCACAACTCTATGGCCCTGTCAATCTCCTCATTACAGCCATCAAAAGAAAATTAGGACTTATGGAATTAAAGAAACACATTTTTAAATCTCCCCTAGATCAACAGATAGTGTCTCTCCAATATCTACATGTCAATTGTTCAACCTAGCAAACTAGAGAAGAATTTGGTTTTGTCCCCATATTTAAGCTAGGACATTCTAGATCTAATCTTTGCACCTTGAACCAAATAGTTTTGATGACATATCCATGTTTAATTCTTATTAGCTCCTTTTGCAAGGCTACATAACAAATATCAAGCTAAAGCTTATCATTGAGCTTCAACGCCCCCTCTTATAAATCTCTAGCAACACTCATTCTTCTCAAAGCTTTCACTATACCAAAAGTTCTAAATATCTTCTAACACACAAAGACACTCATTTCACTAGCCAATGCAAGGAGAGCTAGAAAGAAAATTGTAACTAGATTCTTGACAATTTTGATACCATCTAAGCAATCCCCTCAAATAACTTCTATTGAACTTGAACAAACCATCCTCTTTACAATATTTAGGTTTAGAATCCCCTCTAAGCATCGTAGACAACTCAATAGGTGATGCTCAAAATGTGTCTAAGGGGAAACCAACACATCATTATTATCAATAGAATTACAAGATTGGAAACAATCCTTGTTAAAATAAAATTTCTCCAATATAGAGTGCAATCTCTTACCACCATCCAATTATTACAAGAAGTAAACCAAATTCCTTTACTATCTTTCTTATTGCATCCTAGAGGGTAAACTAAATTCACCATCTTTTCATCTTAACCCAAAACACAACTCATTACCGTTTCCAACCAAATTTTGTTCCTCCTGTTAGCAGTATCTTTTACTTTGTTGTCGGTCGTAGTCGGCCAATTGCTAATAAAACTATAGATTAGTAAAGAATAATAATGTCATGTACTTTCGGGAAATCATATCCGGATTAATGTTAATGTTAATGTTGTTATGAGACGTCATGTCGGTTGGTTATCTAACCACCGCCGAACGTTATTTGTAGCCTGTTGGGATAGTCGGGAGGGAGTTATGAGTTATGTGCCGATGGTTATATTGTTAAGCACTGCTGACGCTCTTTGATTGTACATGATATTTCTGATAATGAATAAAATTTCTAGTGTTCAAACATGATATCTTTCTGGTTACTGTTTTATTCTATGTTCTGCACATGACTAGTTTTCCAGTAGTACGTAAGATTTGAATTACATTCTGTAGGCAAACATTTGGCGCCGTTGCCTGAACGGACTAGGGCATCATCTGCCATGGCAGCGTAATGGGTCAACCAGCGGAAGAACCTGTAAATGCTAATGAGGAACGGGAAGACTCATTGACAGAAGATCTAGTAAATTTGTGGAAAATATCGTTACGTGACCACGTGCGTAGGGAATCCCACATTCGGGAGATCCCTGAGGAAGTCATCTAGGATCGGCTGGAAGTGAATGACGAGGTGAACCACCTCCTGAATCGCACGCCCAGGTTACTGGCCCGCCATTTCATTATCCTGCAAGACTTGCGAGAAGAAGAGGATCGCAAGCGCTGAAGGCAGCAAATCGTACAACGTTGTGAAGACAAAACCAAACGTGAAGAGGAAGAACACGATACTAGTCAGCGTCGTACTTCCACCAACCAGCAATGATTGCTTGAACAACTAATAAATGCCCGTACGGCCGAACAAAGACAAGCATCGAGTACCTAACAGGCACGAGATTTCGGAAGAACAAGTTCGGCGATCACTCAGGCTGCAAGAACAAGAAAATCGGCGAAGACGACTAAAGCAAGTCGGTAAGGAATTGGATCAAGACTTAATTGAAATAAATCAGAGCATAAAAAGAACATATGAAAATCTGACGAGAATAGACACATCCATTGAACGAGCGCACCACAGTTTGATAGAAGGAAGGGACGAAGACCCTTTCAGCACTCCACACGAAGGAAGATATAACCCCTATGAAAATGAAGATGATTTGAATAGTAGCATCAGATGATTTCGAGAGTTGTTCCTCTCGGACGACGACCACGAGTTAAGGAGGGGAAGACCAGAGCTTAAGACCCCAAGGCAGAGAGAGCATCAGAGGGATCCTGAGGAGACCCACGGTGTTGAGGACGCTGACGGAGGACGTGGGAGTGACTCGTACGTGGCCAAGAGTGCAAGTGACGCACAGGGACGTAGCGAGGAATCCACTAGTCTAATCGGGTCCAACACACAAGGAGGTCAACTGGAAAAGATGGCTCATCCGGAGCGGCAAAAGTTGCCAAAATTCATGGGGAATGGCTCTGAGGATCCCGTACGGCATTGCAAGACATGTGAGACAATTTGGATAGCCAGCGGGCAGGATGACCCCGACCAGTGGCTGAGGGCATTTCCAGCGACACTCAGGGATAGTGCCATTGATTGGTACACGGAATTGGATCAAGCACAGAGAGCCACATGGAGGGTATTGAAGCAAGCTTTCCAAGAAGAGTTCAAACTTTTACGGGGTGATAGTGAGATTGTCACAGAAATATATCATACTAAACAAGGGAAGCACGAGAACGTGCGGACCTACAATAGGAAGTTGAAAGACTTGATAGGAAAGCTTGAGGCACAGCCGGCAGATGGTTTAAAGAAAAGATGGTTCATCGAAGGACTGATCCCCTCGCTTCGGCAAAAAATGAAAGTAGTACCGCCATCCTTGTACACCGAAGCATACAATCGGGCGATGGACATTGAAAGCGAGAACAGGACTTCCTCGAAGGGGAAGAAGAGGGATGATGAAGAGAGTGCAGAAGAAAGTGACAATGAATCGGCAACTGTACAAGCCCTTCGGCGGGATATGATGCGGATGATGAAAGAACTGAAGGCCGACAGGGAAGGATCCAAAGAGGCAAATGAATTATGGTGTACGGACTGCAAAACGGAAGGTCATACAAAGGTAAATTGCCCAAAAAAATTATTCTGTGACATCTGCCAAGTTATGGGACACTCCGTCAAGGAGTGCCCATACAACTTAAAAACAAAAAGTTCGCAGGTATTCTTCACTCAAGGCAAATAGTCAACCCCTCCAACCACGCCACCAAAGCCACAGAGCAACAATGCATCCCCTGGAGGCTACCGTAACAATCGGAGAAATACGCCGAGAAAGCAAAATTCAGTACGATAGCAAAGGACGGCCGATGATCCAATGCCGGAACTATAATGAATGGGGTCACTTTGCGAGGGATTATCAGAGCGGCCAAGGCAACGGGGGAAAACTGTGCAAGTGGTGTGGACTGGGTGATCATGAAGACACCGACTGTCCGAAGAAGAAAGGAAGTATCAATATGCTGGAGGTAGCCAACGAAGAAGTCTTGGCGATTACAAGGGCGCAGTCAAAAAGGGCAAATTATCCAGACCCTCGTACGAAGAAGGAAAGATTTCGGGAAGCCAAGATGAAAGTAGAAGAGGCAATGGTGAATGAATGCAGGAATTCTAAAGCTACCAGTACGTTGCTATAGTCGGAGTCGGAGAAGAATATCGTACGGCAGGTGCTTCACACAACCGTACCCATTAAGGTAACTGATCTCTTGCAAACGATGCCTTATCTCAAAGTAGCGCTTACAAATGTTATTGAAGAAAATCTTCAGAAGGGTTCACCAGAACGTACGCCAGAATTGGTAGCCGAGACCGCAAACCCAATGCTACTCACAGTAAGCATCGGGAGAAAACCAGCCGTCGTCGAGATGGAAATCTTGGGAATGAAATTATCTAACACTATCGTCGATGGAGGCTCGGGAGTAAACGTACTGCCAAAAGAGACCTAGAAGTGTTTGGGTAAGCCGACTCTTTGGCCCCCAACATTCCACCTCCTAGGAGCAGATCAACATGGCATCAGACCGCTGGGTACACTAATGGAACAGAAGGTCTTGATCGGCACGTAGCTGTTTCTGCTAAATTTTGTAGTCATCCCACTAGAGAAAAAGGCGTACGATGCACTCTTGGGACGGGGATGGTTGATAGCTGCCAAGGCAACCCACAACTGGAAGCGGAATACACTCTCAATAGAAAATCGGGGGAGGAAATACACCATTGATCTGAAGAACCAGGCGGTCAGTGAAGATCTAGCATCTTCGGCATCTGAATCCGGAGGAGAATCAGAGGATGATGAAAGGAAGCTAATGGAACCAGATGACGAAGGGGTACTGGAGATTGGGAGTTGCTCGGAGGATGAGACCAGTTCACTGAACGGACTGTTTCACTGGCAGATGGAGGATTATGAAGTCTTCCACCCTGATTGCAACATGTTGCAAGTCAAGGAGGGAGAAGCAGAAGAAGACAAGGGCTTGACCAGTGAAACATTTCCACCTGAGTACAGAGAATATAAAGAAGGTATGGCAGAATTGGATGTGACGCCAGCACACAAGTTTGAACAGGACAAAATCATTAAGTACGAGGAACCAACGCTGAAAAAAGTAAACCTTGGGGAATCAGCCAAACCTAAGGAGATTTTTGTGGGTGATGATTGGGACCCTATCCTGAAAGCAACAGCATTCAGAATCTTCATGGAATATAAAGATGCTTTCGCTTGGACGTACAAAGATTTAAAAGGCGTACCATCGGAGTTATGCGTGCACAGGATTCCTCTCGTACCGGGAGCCCAGCCCGTACAGAAGCGACCGTACAGAATGAACAAAAACTATGCCGCTAAAGTACAGGAGGAGATTGAGAAGATGTTGGAGGTCAGCATCATTTTCAAGGTGGAGGTCAGCGAGTGGGTATCACCGATTGTCATATCCTTGAAAAAAGAGGAGCAAATTAGAATCTGTGTTGACTTTCGTAGTCTAAATGCAGTGACTATCAAGGATCCATTTCCTATTCCCTTCACCGACTCAATTCTGGAAGAAGTTGTCGGGCATGAAATGTACTCCTTTCTAGATGGCTTCTCGGGTTACAATCAAATCAGTATCGCGGAGGAGGACAAATTAAAGACTACGTTCGTGGTTGAGGATGGGGTGTATGCATACAACCGAATGCCGTTTAGATTATGCAACGCACCAGCTACATTCCAGAGGATAATACTCCACATTTTTGATAAAATGTCGGTAGTGTTGACGTGGTTTTTGAGACCGCACCAACACAGAATAAAGTCGCCAACGGCTACCCTATTCTCTCTTGATCAAAGTATTCCGCACGCTAAGATTGCCAGAAAGTTCGTGCGTTCAACTCCAAGGTTCTTTCAGTGCGAATAGGCTCAGTTTGGCTCGATGTGATTTTGCTGGTATGTCAAGGGGACTTACACAATTGTTCGACAGTCAACAGCAGACAGCAGACTAAGGGTTTTCACGTAATTCAAAGGATTTGGCAAATGAGCACAAGTTTCCTAAAGCTAACCGGAAATGAACTGAATTTAAAAGGGTGTAGGGCCTAAGAAGTTTATATTCTATCTAAGGACGGGACGTGGGATCAATCTTGACAGACTTCGACCAGACTCTGCTCCGCCTCACGTCGGACAACTTACACAAAGTCGGTGCAATCTTCAAGGGAGTGACAAAAGGTTTTCAAATTATAACTCAACATGTAAGCACCATCAGAACGACGCATACAAACACATGAATCACAATCGAAGTTAAGTTTGCAAAGTTTTCCAGTTGACCACACAAGGCAAACCTGCCGTCAGCAAGCCGCTAGTGGTATGGATAAAAATGAAGTTGCCTCAATTAACACCACAAGTCCACAACTAACATCTACTTGCATGATAATGAAAACTACTTTACTTTAAGCTACTTCAAGATGCTACGTGAATTGGAAGGACGAAGAAGCCTCAACAACTACTCACAACAAAGAAGAATTCACCATCAATGAAAATTCTTTTATTATGAAAGCATACATGACAACTTCTTACAAAGTATCCAAAGGGGAAGACTTTCCTTCCTTTTCAATCTAAACTACTATGCTAAGATATTACAACTAAAGTACCTCCGCTCTACTCTCTAGTCTGACGTCTAAATTCTACTACTAATGAATTACAAATGAGGGGGACTCCCCCCTTTATATAGCTAGCCAAGTCCCAAAAGACGGCTAGGGTTACAATCGGCTGGATGGCCCAGATCGTGCCACCTCAGCCCTAAACAAGATTTGCCCTAAAAACCACCACAAAGGAGAGTGGGGTAATAAATGCGCCATAATGTCCATTATTCCTTCTAGAAGATTCCGTTTGTAGATGCGTTCACACTATTCTTGATCTTCTCTCTTGGCGTTATTCTTTGACTTCTTCCACTTGAGGGTCATTCGAGCTAACACTTAGCCAATTTCTTGCAACTTTCTCCCTTCGAGATTGAAACTCGTAACTTTATCTTCCTTTGAAGGTTGTGATATCATCGTGCTTCACCACTTCCAGACATCGTGCTCTAGCCTCGACATTCCTCCTGCAAAACAAGCGAGGAGAAGAGTATTAGAGCACTTTATAATATAAAATCACTTTACTTACCTGATTTTCACGCTCTGACCTCCAAGAATTCACTTCTTCGCGTTCAAATTCCTCATGCCTTAGCCAATTTTTTTTTTTAACCCATCTTCCTCAAGGGCGTATCATCTTTGAGAAATTCACTTCACTAACTGGAGCTCTGATACTCAATTTTGTTCATTTCTGGCTCAAGAAAACTATCCTCACGAAGAGCTTGGGCAAATTCACCTAGGTAGTTCCTTTCAAATTCATTGTCTGGAGAATTTCACCTTGGAAACACATTTTCTTCATTTTGCCTTAGAAAATTTTCAAGTTTCCCTTAGGAAAATTCATCAACCTAGCGCCCACCTGAATATGTTTACCTCAGAATCCTCGGCAAGCTGTGGAAGACCTTAAAATCAACTCCTCATCGATAATCTTCAATACCCAGAAGAAAATTTTCTCCAGAACGCATCGAACTCATGGGTACCCAACGAACGGGTTCATTTGATTTTCTTGAATTTTGAACCTTAGAAAATTATTTCCCTATGAAATTTAAATCCGTTCTTCGCATCTGTGAAGATTTCTTGTTGTTCTGACTTGAAAAAAAAATTTAAATCCATCCTGTGCAGCTGGCATTCACCGACTTCATCTCCGACAATTCATCTGTGCTTTAAGAAAAAATTCCACCACCTCTCCAGACTTAAGCATTTTTCTAAGAAAGAACATTTGTGCCTTAGAAAATTTTAAATCACTTTGAAAATTTCCCCTTAGAAAATTTTATTCACTCCTAAATCACTCTGCCTGTGGTGGAGAAAATTTTCTTTTGCTTCACTTGGAAAATTTTCCTCGCAAGCACAACATATTTTATTTTTTCACCTGGCAACTCCCAACGCCCTAGTAATCATCTTCAACACCTTAGGCGCATTTAACAATTGAAGGAGGAGTTTAAAATCACGTCTTAGAAAAAATTCCTTAATACCACTTACCCCCTTAGGCGCATTTTGCATGTGATGAGGGACAACGCCTAGCCACATTTCACCTCATTTACCAGCTTGCACTCACCTTTTACACCCTCATCTTGGCGCATTTTGACATGCAAGGAGGATGACTCTTCACATTCCATTGTTTTGTCTTCACTTGACTCATTTGGGCGCATTTCTACCTAGGTGAGGGATAAGAATCTTTGACTAGTTGACCCACTTCCAACTTGAGCGCATTTTTATGTAGGAGAAGGATAAAACATGTTACCACATCCCTTGTGACTTTTCATCTTCTCCGTTTTTGTCTCTACATGCCTTGTTTTGGGCGCATTTTAGCTCTTGAGGAGGATAAGTTTCTTGCCTTAGAATTTTTTTATGTTTCTTGCTAGCATGTGGGCGCATTTTGAAGGGGGTGGAGGATAAACCTTGACACTTAGAAATTTTCCAT
Source organism: Sequoia sempervirens (assembly GCA_007258455.2). Lineage (NCBI taxonomy): Eukaryota > Viridiplantae > Streptophyta > Pinopsida > Cupressales > Cupressaceae > Sequoia > Sequoia sempervirens. The sequence continues at coordinate 4,149 of VDFB02059307.1, read as the reverse complement.
GCTATCAACCTCCCTTGGGCGCATTTTGGCCCAACTACAGGATGAAAAGCATTGACCTGTTTGACTTTCTCAAGCTGGGCGCATTTTACCCCCTGAGCAGGATGAAACTTATACTTAGAAATTTTTTAGCAACTTGCCTTCAAGGTGGGCGCATTTAGCCTAGGCAGGTGGATGGAGTTTTTTTTTTTTTGACTTACAAATTTTCTCAGCCATTTGTGCTTGAGGGCGCATTTTGCTATGCCTGCAGGATAAACGTGTTGACTTTCCTTTGACTTTTTCCTCCTTGGGCGCATTTTGGCCTGTGTGAAGGACGAGCCCAACACTTAGAGAAATTTCATGACCTCCAGCTGAGATGGGTGCATTTTCAAGGAAGTGAAGGATGAAGTTCCAGACTTAGCTATTTTTCTCGTCTTCGCCAGCTTCTCATGCCCTGCTATTTATAGTAAGTCCTCCTCTAATTTATGCTCAAGCTCCTCGAACGGCTTTGAAATTTCCATGACCGCGATCCTCATAACCTTGTTGCCCCCCGCCGACATCGCCATTTTAATCACCCTATTCTTAGCATCGCTTCAAGGTGGTTTACTATAAATAGTAACCTCATGTTTCTCGAGTAGTTCCACCGCCTCCATCGAGTTGAAATTTGAATGAGGCGCCCTCACCACGCGACCTTACCGGCCGCATTAATCGACACGCGATGTACCGATTTACTATTTTAGCCGCTTCAAATTGACTTACTATGGGCCAGTAAGTGCCCGCTTGGACTTGAAATTTCACCGCCAGATAGTCTCAAGGACCGGACGCGATGGTTTACACTCTAAGTTAAAATTTTGACTTTTACGCCTATTTTTAGGTTCGGGTTGAAACCCTAATTTGCTCCGCCAGATGCTGTGACAAATGATCTCGCTTTCCCTTCGCTTCGCGGGCACCGCTGGACGCCTCGCGGATTTTGAATCCATCGAAGCTACCGCCAGACCCACTTCGCTAAAAATAGCAAGTTCCATCGAGTGAATATCTTCGCTTTTGCGATCACACCATCGCTGGGCTCTTTAAAACCCATCGTGAATCACCCGACATGCAAAAGAAACCTTGACATGCAAACCCTAAAAATAGCCTCGGAAGACTGCATTCTGAAAGTGGTCGTCTCGTTTTGCATGTTATATCGTTGCGAAGGTCTCGAAAAACCCAGAAGGAAAATGCCAACATGCAAAGAAAAACTCTGCATCTGAACCCTGAAATTTGTCCCAGAAGCTGAACTGCTAAAAATAGAAAGTTGCCTGTTTCAGCTCAAATTTTGCACACGAGCAGCTTGATGTGCTCTGAATGTGGTGTGACTGTCGGATTCTCAAAAATGCTGAAGGATTGTCTGTAATTGCACACTTACTAAAAATAGTAAGTACCTCAGAATCAGATGAAAATCTGCTGAAAGCCTGCTGGAAGCACATTGACAACAATGTTAAGCTCAATTTTCAATATATTCACCCTACTCGACCTCAGACTGACTAGGAGAGATTCAAACCCTAATTTTCAGACTTAGCCAAATTTTTGCGTTTTAAGCTCAAAGGCGGAGAAATCCCGGAAAGCAGACCATAGAAAAGAGACAGACGGAGAGAGAGAGACCAAGAACCAAAGCCAAAAGACCAGAATGGAGCAAAAATTAGGGGTCCCCATCTTGAATGGGGCGATGTGTGAAAAGGTCACAACAGGTAGGTAATTTCAAAGCTTTCCTCGATGACTGGTCAATTTATAGTGATAAGGAAAAACATTTGAAAGCCTTAGGTGAGTGCATGGAACGGTGTAGAGCAGCCCGCCTTGCCTTGAATCCGAAAAAATGTAGATTTATGGTGCCACAAGGGAAGCTGCTCGGACACATTGTGTGCAAAGCTGGGTTGAAAACTGATCCCGACAAGGTGCGAGTCATCGTACAGATGGAGGCTCCGGAGAACGTTACGGGTGTAAAGTCCTTCCTCGGGCATGTGGGATACTATCGGCGATTTATTAAAAAATTTGCCCAAGTGTCGTACCCTCTCGACCTACTGACGAGGAAAGGCCAACCATTTATATGGGCCGAAGAACAAGAGAAGGCATTCCAGGAACTGAAGGATCGATTGATCAGCTCACCCATATTGATGTATCCGGACTAGGATAGGGAGTTCCACGTACATGTAGATGCCTCTAATTTTGCCATCGGAGCAACCCTAGCACAAGTGGGAGCACACGGGTTGGACCACCCGGTATTCTTTGCCAGTCGCTTACTTTCAAAAGCAGAAAGGAATTACAGTACGACCGAGCGTGAGGCGCTAGGAATGGTTTACTCCGTACAGAAGTTCCGGCATTACCTCCTAGCCACGCCGTTCACTTTCTATGTGGACCACCAAGCCTTGATGTACCTGGTAAACAAGTCAATTATCCAAGGACGGGTGAGTAGATGGTTACTTTTGTTGCAAGAATTTACGTTCACCATCATCATACGACCGAGAAAGCGCCATGTTATTGCCGATCAATTATCCAGAATCCGGTCAGGCGAACCTGCTGAGGGAGGGGTGAATGAAGACTTTCCGGATGCACACTTATTCCAGATTGCAATATTGCCCTCATGGTACGAGAAGATTGGAGAATATCTGTCCACATCCACGTTCCCAAAAGAAATGCCACCAGCCGAAAGAAGGAAGCTCGTACTGAAAAGTAAGACATTCCAGTTGATCAATGGTTTACTCTACAAGCTAGGACCCGACCAGATCCTCCGGAGATGTGTCGTCGAAGAAGAGATACCTGGCGTACTAAAAGAGTCACATGAAGGACTGGCTGGAGGCCATATGGGACCAGATGCTACAGCAAGGAAAATTCTCTTGGCAGGCCTATGGTGGCCGACGATGCACACTGATGCCAAGGAGTGGGTGTTAGGCTGCGACACTTGCCAGAGGGTCGGGAAACCATTAAAACGGGACTTCATGCCACTGCATCCCTCACAGCCACAGGAATTGTTCGAACGATGGGGGTTGGATTTCATTAGACCATTAAAGGTGAGTCACCTGCATCGATGCCGATATATTGTGGTTGCTACTGAATATCTGACGAAGTGGGCTGAAGCTCGAGCGTTGCCAGACAATACAGCACAAAGTACGGCAAGATTCATCTACGAGCAAATAGTGACACGGTACGGCATCCCCATTCGGATCACGAGTGATCATGGAGGGCATTTCATTAATCATGTTATCAGGTTGATGACGACGGAGTTCCGAACTTTTCACAACCTGTCGAGTCCGTACTACCCGCGAGCTAATGGCCAAGCAGAGTCTACAAATAAGGTTGTCGTATCAGTGATTCACAAATCATGTGGCGTGGAAGAAGCTGACTGGGAAGAAAGGTTACCAGCCGTCCTATGGGCATATCGTACAACGTACAAGGTAACAACGGGCCACACGCCTTTCCAATTAATGTACAGTCAGGAGGCGGTGATGCTGATGGAGTATATGGTACCAAGCCTAAGGATAGCTGTGGAGAATCGGTTGGGCGATACTGAAAGTTTAAAGGAAAGACTGTACCAACTAAATAAGCTAGACGAGCGAAGGGTGATGGCACAATGGGCGACGGAGAACATGCAACGGCGAAGGAAATATTGGCACGACAAGCATCTCCGACGAATGAATTTCCGGCCGGGACAGTTAGTTATGAAATATAACGGCCGTAACGAGATCAAGCCGGGGAAGTTTAAAGTTCGTTGGTTAGGACCGTTCTGAGTACGGGAAGTATGTGATAATGGTTCTATAAAGTTAGAAAATCTAGATGGGTCACTGATATCGGAGACAATCAACGGATCAAAGCTAAAGCCATATCAGGAGAGAAAGGAGAAGAATACTATCGCCATCAATATGTTGGGCTATGCCACAAAGGAAGATTGGCCTGTGCAAAGTGAAGGCCCGAAAGAACAAGACTGGGGACTAGGAGGTTCCGGATATGTAGCAGATAATGACTGGGCAGAATCAGGCCGAGATCGAATAATTGAAGAAAGGTTGGCAGAGAAGCGAGTGAAAGGAATTGCAGTACCACGGATACACAAGCACCTAACCAATGTAGTGTTCGGAACCCCTGCCCTATGGCGTAGAATGGGGGGACACTGGCACTATGTGGCCCCTTATGAAGGAGTGAAAC
>VDFB02059306.1:0-29966 GCA_007258455.2 Sequoia sempervirens | reverse complement strand
GGATAAATTTATATAGGAGAATAAAGCCTCGTTATGTAAGGAGTCTTCTTTGAGATAAGAGCTTTTTTAACTACTCGAGACTTGAGTGATTTGTGTATGTAACTTAATATCAACTAATTTGATTGGGAGTTATTAGTTGTCAAACTAGGTTGATTGATTATATCCCCTATTTGGATTATAGATTGAGGCAGTAGCTAACGTGAGGATGGATTGATCGGTGTGTTGCTTGGGTAGCTCTTAGTTGGTTCTTAGTAATTGCCTGTTGGTATGGGAATTGATCCAGGTCCTATCCTATTTGTTCAACCTCTTTATGCTTTCATTAGGGAGTGGGAGCTTTGTTTAGCAGTAACCTAAGCCGATCGATCCTAACTCATCATTTTCTTCTACCTTTTACTTTTTATCCATGTGCAAGGAACTTCTCTGTATTACTGCAAACAAAGATGGTTGGTAAGTTACAATTTAGGGTTGAGGTTTTCTTGCATTTCTCTTTCCATCATTGAATGCAATATCTTGAAATTTGGAAATGGCCAATTGGTTTCTTACAATTAAGGAGATTACTTATGAGATTTGATATGCTCCTCTGTGTTAGCCCTTCATATTTTGTTTCCTTCATATGATGGACCAAATCAGGGCTAAATTTAATGTCTTAGTGGTTGTGGTATGCATTTTTATCCCAAAATTTAATCAATTTTTTTGAATTCTAGATTTTAGGCAGACTAATTTTTTGAAAAGGATTATATTTACTATACAACATGCATTCAGGAGAAGAATTAATGAAAATTTCATAAAGTAGAGATTGTGTGTAGACCAGGTTTGACCGCCAAATTTATGTCCAAATATGATTTAAAATAGTTAAAAGTGTTTATTCCCAAACTACAGTCTCAAATATTTAGTTTCTCCATTAAATGATTATAATTAATAGATATTTCTCATGTTCATTTCCTATACTATGAAGAATGAGTTTTGTTATGAATGAGTATGGATCGATCAGTGCCTTGCTTGGGTAGATCTTAGTTGGTTCTTAGCGATTGTTTGTTGGTATGGGGATTGATCCAGGCCCTATCATGTTTTTCCAGTCTCTTTGTGCTTTCATTAGGGAGTGGGAGCTTTGTCTAGCAGTAACCTAAGTCGATTGATGCTAACTCGTCATTTTCTTGTATCTTTTATTTTTCTATTCGTGTTCAAGGAACTTCTCTATATTATTGCAAACAAGGATGGGTGATAAGTTACAATTTAGGGTTGAGGTTTTCTTGTATTACTCTTTCCGTCACCGAATGCAATCTCTTGAAAATTGGAAATGGCCAACTAGTTGGACATACATCAAACATAATGTACTAGGTCATCACAAGATTGAAGAAAAACCAATGGAAGAAGAAGTAACAGATTTTCAATTTATTTTATCCAAATTTGGATTAGACCAAAGGTTGGAACAACCCAAATAAATTGTTGGACGTTGGATAACAAAATATTATGGAGAAATTCCTTCTCTAACTTTAAATTTTTCAAGTGCTAATGCTCAAGTTCAATTCAAAAAAATATGATGCCTTATACATTGTACTCATTACTTGTAATTAAACATAACTGATTTATTACAAAATAATAGTCAATAGTTGAAAATTAAAAAAAATTGAACAAGACAAGAATTAAGAGAATAAAAGCATAATGGGTCTTTCTAAAACTCAATCTCAAATTCTGATTTAATAGAAAAAAAAAAAAGAAAAAAAAATCTCATTAATATATTTATCTTAAATAAATTATCTTTCTTTTCAAAAGTTTCATCTAATATTCATGTAAGCTTACTTTATGTTGAAGGCAACAAACCTTCTCCTAAGAAAATAGACCTATTATTTATTAATTTATATTCCACACTATATTAATCAAAATAATTATGATTTTATTTTTATTTTTCTGATGAATAATAACAAAAATCTAAATGTGTAGATTGGTAAAAGCTTTTTAAGGAGTTTCTAAGAAATTGTAATTTGTTAAATGGCAAATAATCTATCTATTAAATGGTAAAAACATCCAAAATATCGCTTATCAAGTAAAAGTTAGATCGATATTAATCTTCCAACAAGATGGAAGCATGCTACTTCAATTTCCACTCTTTTTTGTTAATTTAATGCTAACATTAATTCTTCAATTACATTTAATACTTCATTTCTTTTTTAAAAAAAATCTACATTTGTCTAACTTTATTTCCATCCTTATTTAGTATTGATTAGTAATTATTTAATCTAATCACACATAACGCAATCACATAATCACTTTATTCTCACCAAGTGAGTAGATTTGTATTAAAGAGAAAAACTTTCAAAAAATTCGCCATGTCAGTAGATTTGTATTAAATATCATAATATTCAAAGTTATTGAAGCTTTAACATTTAACTATAATTGAATTTTTTTATTGGGCAATATGTGTGGAACGCATCTACACCTACCCAAATCAATTACAATTAATCTACCCTAATGCCCAAATCAAGATACAAACCTCTCATTGCACCTCAAAAAACACACAAAAATAAATAACAATCGAAGTAGTCATTGCACCTTCTTCCGGTGGAACTGCTAGTTTTATACACATGTATGCAAAGATTTGATTACAACCATATGACAACATTGCCTTCCAAATGAGAGAGGAACATTAATGTTATCATAAAAGAGAAATACTTAGTATCAAATTTCATAAAGTACCAAAAATAAATTCTAAATTTCATGAAATTTAAATAATGGTTCCCAATCCTCTCCAACACTAAATTATTTGTCAAATTAGTATAAATGATAAAAAACATTTAAAATGTATTGTACCCATTTTAAATTAAAAAATTACTATTTATCTAGATTTGAATACTATAAATGTATAAGAAATTAGAGTGATATGAAATTTAGAAAAATACAAATAAATAAAGTATGTTATATTAAAGTATATTATAGAATAATATATTAAAGTACATTAAATTATTTTAAAAAAATCAAAGATATTAAAGTATGTTATATATTAAAGTAATGTTGTCATATTGCTATCAAGATTCAATTGTGTAGAATAATATATTAAATTATTTGAAAAATTAAAGATATTAAAATATATTAAAGAATTTTATTTAAAACATATTAAAGTATATTAAAATATATTATATATTATTTGACCCTCCATGCACTTAAAATGAAAAATATCTTTACTGTTAATGATTGAATGCTTGAAAAATCTAAATCAATAGACTTTTAATTGATTTCTGACAATGATTAATAGAGACTTTCATGTCATTAACACTTGAAAAATCTAAATCAATAGACTTTTAATTGTTTTCTAACAATGATTAATAGAGACTTTCATGTTTGACAGGCCCTGTGTGGCCAATAAGTTATGTTTTGATACATATATTTTAGCAGTGGGTTGAGATTTGTGTAATAGTTGTTTTAATTGTTGAGTAGACTTGTTTGATTCCCCAAGGATGTCATTTTGTTGTGTCCCTTTAGGACTTGTTTATATGTGAACTTTAAAAAATGAACAAATACAATCATTAAGGATAAAAATCAAGTGCATTTCCAAAATGAATTACAAAAGCTTTTTTAAAAAAGTCTTGCATAATAAGGGAATTTTAACTTGAAAGCATTTATACATTACAAATATTAATGGCAAAGAATCTTTTCAAGTTTTAAAATAAGAAGTATATGTATTATAGGTAAATCTTAGAGGACAAACACATAACTTACAACTAATACATGTTTGATGAATCTGTTATCTTATAACCCTATGCAAAGTATATGAGAAAGAGAAAAAGTGTTTTTCCTTTAAAACTGTATTGAAAATGCTTCTATGAGCAATATTTATTGGTCATGAATCTATCGAATATAAAATAAAAGGACTAGGGGAGAGGGGCCCAAAGTAGGGCGGGGGCCTATACTGGGGATGAAAGTAGTCCCATGTGGGCCCCACAGTAGAGCTGATTAATTGGCAAATGTAAATAAGTTTTCACCCACAAAGTCAACAAAGGTACATGTATCACTGTACCGTCAAATTTGTATTATAATCAAAGAATATTTGTCCCATACACAAATAGATATTCGAAGTCTTACATGTTAGATAATATTCAAAGCACATCTAACATGACAAACATACAAGCCATATTGCTTATTACTGGCCCCTCGCTTTTTTTTTATAATAAAAACCTAGTTATTTGGGTCCAAGAACCACATAAAATGCAACAAAGGCAAGAGCCGCCAGAGACACAGAGCAAGCTGGGGATAGCAAAAAAATAGAGACTCACCACATTTTAGACAAAGCACGCTAATAGACCCTATCAAGACAAATAGGGGCCTTCCCCTGTGATAGTGGTATCAGGTGGATGGGCCTTAATATCATCTTGTATCAGCTTCAGTAGCTGTTGCGGATATATAATTTGCCACTTTACCTTATGAGAACCGCTTCTATTCATCAACCCGACCCCATAATTGTTAGTCCAATCTGCAACCTTATTTCCTTCTCTACCAATATGAGAGAAGGAAATCTCGGAGAAGGAGGCAGCGAGGCGTTTAATTTTATCAACAATAACTTTCAGCTTCCAATGGTGAGAGGAACCACCATTCATGCAGTCAATGATTAACTTTGAATCACCTTCGACCCATAGTCTATTCCATTGATTATTAGCGGCAAGAGTGAGACCAGTCCAGAGAGCACGAGCCTCAACAACATTGTTTGAAGCAATTCCATAATCCTGTGAAAACCAACCAAGCGGCTGACCTTGAGTGTCCTTGAAAATGCCCCCACCTCCAGCACATCTCAGGTTCCCTTTGGCGGCACCATCAAAGTTAAGTTTTACCACATTGTCCCTCAGGCGACACCAAAGATTATTCTGCCTTATACTGTCGACTTTAGCCTTCCTCTGTCCCCCCATCCACCTGAAAGTGGGCCAAGCATTAGCCCATCCAACCTCCTCCTCCTTCACATACCTATCTTCCTTACTGTTAACCTCCCCCAATTCAGCTAAAGAGGCCTCAACGGTGTCACATATTCTATTTACCGACCTACACTTATCTTGAAAAACTCTGCAGTTTCTCTCTAGCCAAATCTACCACACAATGATACCCGGGGCAGTAAGCCAGATGAAGCGAAGACCCAGACTACAAATTTTAAACCTTCATCCTTCAATGAGACTAGGAATGTTCTTGGGAAAAGGCCATGCCAATCCCCACTTTTGTAAGAACCATCCCCAAAGAGCCCCAACATATTTGCAATGTATGAATAAATGGTTGTTATCCTCTCCATTACTACAGCACAACACACACATTGAAGGTCCCCTGTGCCCCATGAGTTGAAGCCTATCCCACGTGAGAGCATGATAGTGCCAAGCCACCCAGAGAAAAGCATTAGCTTTAGGGAGCCCATACTTATTCCATATCAAAGTAGAAGCATGATCCTTCCTCCTAAGCCCCACTTGAAGCATAGAGAGGTAGACATCCTTGACGATAACACTGCCAGAGTGGCTCAAATTACACACCCTTCTATCTTCTATGTTAGAGATGGGCCAATGCTCGATCTTGGTTTGCACCTCCATGCCAACCTCAGCTAGCATACCTCCCTCCTCCTCCAAAGAGATCCATCTACTTTCCTCAATCATGTAGTTCTTGGCTAAATAACCCAGACGAGGCTCCAACACATTAGCAAGAGGACGATACCTATCATATTCATAGAAGGTTGAATCTTCATCCCAACGATCCCTCCAAAATCTTATTTTATCTCCCTTACCAATCTTCCATGAAGTATGTGGTATGAGGAAATATCAGCAACTTCGAAGGAAATTCCAACATCTAGACCCCAACGGGAGAATACAAGAAGTGTCAAATAAATATTCTGGATTCCCCTCCAGATATTTTGCCTGCATAACCTTACTCCAAAGTTTGTCCCTCTCCTCATAAATTCTCCAGAAAAGCTTGGCCCCAAGGGCCATATTCATTTGCCTCAAGTTTCTGATTCCCAATCCTCCAAAATCTTTAGGGCAGCAGATGTCCTTCCACTTTACCAAGTTATATTTAAAAGAGGGGTTTGTACCTCTCCAAAGGAATAATCTTTGAGAGTCCTCAAGAACATTGGCCACTTTCCTCATAATTTGTAAAATAGACATCACATAAAGAGGGACAGCAGCCAGGCAAGACTTGATCAATGTGATCCTGCCAGCTAAAGATAACCAACGACCTTTCCAGGAGGCCAACTTATCTTGAACTATGATCACAACTTTACCCCATTCTATATCTAAAGTCCTTTTATTAACCAAGGGCATGCCCAAGTAAGTGCTAGGAAGACGCTCCTCCTCAAAACCAAGGATTTGCTTGATTGCTAAAGTCTCAGTGCACAAATCTTTCAAAAAGTAGATCCTAGACTTAGAAGCATTTATTTTTTGCCCTGCAGCCTCTTTGTAGGAAGTCAAAATCTTCTTGAAATCCCTAGCCTCCCGAGCAATTGCCTCACTGAGTAGCAGAGTGTCATCTATGAATTGGAGGTGGGAGAGGTTAGCGACACTGCTTGAAACTTGAAGCTATTTTAAATGACTGTTGTTCACACCGTTTCTAAGGGCTCTTCCCAAAACTTCAGCAATAATTAGAAAGAGGAAGGGGGATAGAGGGTCCCCCTGCCTAAGACCCCTGCCCACCCAAAAGAATTCGGTAGGGGAACCATTGATAAGGATAGCAGCAAAAGTAGTTGATATACAGCTGTAGATCCAGTTGCACCAGTCCTCATTGAAACCAAACTTCTTCATCACTTTGATGAGAAAATCCCATGAGATTCTGTCATATGCTTTATTCATATCAAGTTTTATGATATGCCTTCCTTGTTCTTGGACTTGATGGAGTGAATAGTTTCATGAGCTAAGACGATACCATCAAGAATTTGTCTACCTTGGAGAAACCCGCTCTGTTCCTCGGAGATGAAGCCTTCAATACATTTCTTGAGCCTGGTAGCCATTGCTTTGGATACAATCTTGTAAATCCCGTTACATAGAGCGATTGGTCTCATATCATTGAAATATTTTGGGGCATTGTTCTTAGGAATCAAGACCAAAAAAGTGGTGTTCCACGCCCTAAATATAGCCTTCTTCTTTCTGCACTCCTCAACAATAGCCCACACATCATTATCGACAATATCCCAAAATTTATGAAAAAAGCCAATCTAAACTCCATCAGGCCCAGGGGCCTTATCTGCACCCAAGTAAAAGGTGGCTGCTCGAATTTCCTCCATGGAGAAGGTAGCCAACAACATTTGGTTGTCATCCTCTTTCACAAGATTGGGGATGAGATTGAGCATATCTTCTTGAGCCTTAACATTCACTTCTTGATTATCACCCAGCAGATTGGAAAAAAAGTTGACCCCTTCCTTCTTTATCACTTCAATGTCTTCCACAACAAATCCATTTGGTAAGGTTATTTTAACAATCTTATTATGCTGCCTTCTCATCTTGGTAGTGAGGTGAAAGAATTTTGTGTTATTATCTCCTTCTTTCAGCCATTTAACTTGAGATTTTTGCTTCCAGAATATCTCTTCCATTATGAGGATTCTATTGTACTCTTCCATAAGGCATTTCTCCCTATTTCTCCTGTCTTCATTAAAATCCCCACAGGCAATTTCAGACTCTGTGACTTTCAGCTTGTCTTCCACCTTACACTTATTTTCAAAGAGATTTCCCATCACTTCTATGTTCCAGGCTTGAGCCAACTTCTTAACTTCCTCCAATTTTTTGTATACAATGAAACGTTTGTTACCCTTAACCTTCATTCCCCACCAACCCGCAAGCGCCTCCTTGAAATCTTTATGCTCATACCAGAAGGCCTCCATTTTGAAGGGGATACCTCTAGGCTTGTGAGTCAAGACTATACTCAATGAGATAGGCCAATGATCTGACCCACATAACTGGGAGACCTCAGAATGAAAGGAAATATTAGAGAGCAACCATTCTGAATTAACCAAAAATCTATCCAATCTGCATTTGATATTCTCTTCGCCTATTCTCCTATTACTCCAGGTAAACCATCCAAATTTTGGGATTATATCAGCCAGAGAAAGGTCGTCACACATCTTGCTAAACTCAAGAGAACTTGAGCTGGATAGAGGCCTACCACCAGACTTTTCCAAGGGGCTCAGGGCGGCATTGAAATCCCCAGCAACAATCCAATTTCCTTCTAGAGCCGCTTCCCTGGATGACCTCAACTCATTCCAGCACATTACTTTGATCATCACCGAATTGGGACTTTGAATATTTGTAAGTGTCAAATCATAATTTCCCCTCAAGTCCTTGAGTCGAATGGTCAAGATGTTATCATAAGAGTGAGCCTTGAAATTGGTAAAATGAAATTTATTCCATAATATGGCAAGCCCACGAGCTATGCCATTAGCACCAACAACATAGCCATCTCCAATCCTCCAAAGCCCAGGGATCATATTTAGGAGACTATCCCTGTCTATCTTAGTTTCCTGCAAGCATACAACATCAAGGCACTCTATCTCTATTAGCCGCTTTACCAAACGACATTTCTCCAGGCCATTGAGGCCTCTTACATTCTAGCTTACAATCTTCATATCTTCTTGTTGGTCGAGAGGTGCTCGCCTCCTATTTCCACATACTTGGACAAGGAATCTTGAGTTCCTCTCACCACTTCCTCTAAAGCTTTTTGTTTTGCCTTGCTTACCTCTAATTTTCTGCCTCTAGCATTATTGCTTCTGACATCCACGGACAAAGCCTTCTTACCACTGTTTCTTTTACCACTTCTAATCACCATCTTCCAAGAGTTTTCCTAGTCATCATCAGCCTCTAACCCTGGGTCAATGAGTTTAGCTCGAAACTACACGGTTGAATCCTGATAGCAATATCATAATTTGACACGCTGTGGAAAAATACCTCCTACTTATCAAGCCTCTAACCCTGCCGTTTCACTGTCGTAACCCTCAACAGGGTGACAGGAAGCTACCACACCTATGTTGGCCCTGGACATGGGCATTGTAACCGGCTCAAGAGGAGCCCTTTCTGGCGATCCAACTTCAACCCTAGGCTCTTCCCCCACATGAGTGATGTTAACCTCATTGTTATTCTTTTTTCTTGCCTCCTCTGTGTCCCCCTAGGCTCGATTTCTTCAGACCTAGATTCACTCCCTTGAACCTGTCCTAGCAAGGTCGATCAAAATGAATTAGGAGATTTGGCACCATCCCTGACTTCAAACTGTTTGATGTCAACATTATTCACCGCTTTTGTGTTGTTGTCTCTTGGCTTCACCTGCTCACTATACCATTTGGCACAGTGGCCAAGATTTCTGCATTTAAAGCATCTTAAGGGAAAGGATTTGTATTCCAGCTCCTACGTCCATACCCCAAAAATGGAAGAGAGTTTTATCGAGTGTTGGATGGGCTTACTCAAATCTATCTTGGTGCACAATCGAGTATAAGGAGGATATCCTCGGCTGGGAGCATGGCTAGATGAGGAGATGAACTCATCAACTGAGTTCCCAATTAGCTTAAGAATATCCTCAGACCATAATTCATTGGGCATTTTGTACAGTTTGATCCAGAGAGGAACGACCCCAATTTTCTCAATGTACGGGTTGAATCCTGGCTCCCACCTTTTTAAGTATAAGCCAGTGCTGCCGAAAAACCATGGTCCCCCTGCAAGGATCCTCTCATGATCAGCTCCAGAATTGAAGACAACTTGAAAAAATCCTAGGGCAAGGATGCTCACCTCAGGTTTGAATCCAAACCACTTTTGACTTATCCATTGCTTAATCCTATCCATTGTTGGCCAGATGCCAATAACCTTTGCTATTATCACCTTCTTTTTTAATCGATCCACTTTAACCTTTAAAAGTGCATCAGGGACGCACATAATAGGGGCTTCCCTCATAACTTCAATGTTAACATTTCCAACAAACATTTTCACAATCTTCCTCTTCTCAGCCTGGTGATTGATCTCTTCTCCTGCCTCAAAAAGAATTCGTCCTATCTCATGTGAGTCCCCCAACCCTTCCTTTGAAGTCTCCTTGATGATTCCCTCCTCACCATCATCCGAATTTCCATCCTCTGTTTCTGCCCTAACTCAGTTTCCCTGCGTAGTTTGGCTCATCTTTCTTATTCTTTAAAAAAAAAAAAGCATCTGAATCTTTACTGGCCCCTCGCTTTAAAACATGTGCCCAAAATATAAAATTAGCATAACCCAAGCTCCCCTATAATGTCACTACTTGAATTACATCACAACCAACTTTCAGGCACTTGGGATGCCACAAGTAGAACTATGAGCCAAGAATGTCCCATCACCAAATCCAATCCAGCCGAACCCCCATCCCACTTGCCCACCAACACAACACTCAGACGAAAATAAATCATTCATTTGTGTCCCATCTGTCAAATCGAACCTCTCTACTACTGGTTCCTCCTATTTTTCCCACTTGCAACCACCAAAACAATGGTGCTAAAGCCACCAAAATCTCTTTTCAAGCAAACAAGGATTGATGTATGTATGTATGTATGTGATTGTTACTACAAAATTTGTTTTATATATTTATGTTTGGCTCTTGATGTTTCATTGTTCGGCTTTGCACTCAAGAAATCTCCCTTTCTCTTTTAGTTGAGGTTTTCTACTTCACTATGCCTATACCATTGTATTTTGTTTTGAAAATGTTTAACCAATGTTTGTTCATGTCTCACTAAACAAATATGCTCTAAGTAATTTCAATTCAAATAATAAAATTGAACAAACTGTCATCATGCACAATAAAGCCAATTGCATTACAAACTGTTCATAAAAACCAAGCAAAATAAAGACAATAAAAACAAACTGTTCATGCATAATAAAGATAATTGCATTACAAATTGTTCATAAAAACCAAAGCATTGAATTGCAAAATGTCAAGATGCATATTAAATAAATGCAAATTGTTCATGCATCACTGTGACTTCAACAGTGTTCAATTTTTTTTTAACTACTCCAAACATCTTTTTTAACATTTGTAGGTGCAATCTAAAGGTAAACTGAGGTCAAAACCTAAAACCCAAGCTGCAAAGACGTTGTCTCATACACAGAAAGACACTGTAACAGTCGCTAATGTGCAACAATCGGTTGTAGAAGTAAACATGAATCCATAACCTGTTGAGGTTGTCCAGGAGGTTGTTGCACCACCAATTAGGTGGGAAAGAGCATCAAAGGAAAAAGAATGGTCATTAGAGGACATGGACAGGGCACTGGAGGATGTTGAAACAAATGGGATGTCGACGAGAGCTACTGTGAAGAAGTGGAAAATCCCAGCTACAACACTTAGCAATTGGTTAGGCGGCCTGAGCACTACTTCAAAGAAGGGTCCACCAACAGTCCTGATAGAAGAGGAGGAGGGTCTGATTGTGAAGTGGTGCACAGATATGGTAGATATTGGCCACGGGCTTGAGATTATGAATCTCAAGCAAGAGGTTGCTCAGATATGCCAGACTAGACCCAACCCTTTCATGAAAGGGCTACCTAGAAAATCATGGTGGACTAGATTCAAGAGGCGCCATCCATAATTGACCTTATGCACAGCTGAAGGTCTTGACAAAGACAGGGCGGTAACCCTTAGACTTGAAATAGTAGCTGAATTTTTTAGAACGTTGACATTAGCATATGAAGTACCCCATACGGTCCTGATAGAATTTGGAACTATGATGAAACAGGAATTCAAGTTGGTAGAAATGGAAATATGAGGGTCTTGGCATGACGAGGCAATAGGAATATCTCCTACACCATGCCAAAAAGCAGATAATGGATAACAATTCTATGTTGTGTTAATGCATTTGGCCAAACCATACCCAGTTTCTATCTATTCAAGGGCAATACAAAGATAGAGAATTACATTGTGAACTGTGAACCACACAAAACTATAGAAACCCCAAGCACATGCTTGGATGATGAAGGAGCTTTTCTATTACTAGCTAGAACATTTCTGTGTGTCGATTCCTGGGGGTGTGTCACTACTAATAGGCATCTGCTGATTTTTGATGGCCATGGAAGTCACGTTGCATTGCCAACTATCCAAAGGGAAAGGATGTTAGGCATTGACCTCCTTACACTGCCTGATCGTACTTCTCACGTGCTACAACCTTTGGATGTTAGTGTTTTGCACCATTCAAGCAATATTTCAAATCAGAACAAGCAAATTTTCTCACTGGATTCCCCAATATTGATATCAAAAGGGCAGAATTGGCAGAGTTAGACAACAAGGCACTGAGAAGAGCTATGACTCCAACCAACATAAAATTTGGCTTTAAAAGGATGGGGATATGGCCCCTCAATTCTGATGCACTCATGGGAGACATGCATCCCAACGAGACGTATGAGATTGTTGACACTGACGATGCTTCTGCAGTGCAAAACATCCTCAGTCTTTTGGGACTTGATGTTTCAATAGATGAAATTTCACAAACATTATAGACTCCAACGAATACTCAAGTGCATGAAGGTGTAGAGCAACAACTTGAGGACATGGAAAACCAACCTGCACAAGAAGACATGGGGAATTTTATATTCCCATCTTCAACACCCACACCTCTAGAAGAAACAGTGCACTATTATGTAGATTGCAACAATGAAAGTTAGGGTACATCGGACTAGGTGGAGTTTACTAACTCCCGAGTCAATGAAACAATTCAAACCAAAAGTGGTTCTCAGATCAGTAACTTCCTTAAGCTTCCAACTCATAGAGTGAATGAAAGAATGAGAAAGTGTGTTGGTGGTGCTCTTTGGGTGAGCCGACAATCTTAATTGTTGATTGCTAACAGTTACATGACTCTCATAATGGAGCAAGAATGAAGAAAAAAATAACTGGAAGAATTAAAAATCAGAAAGAGGCAACAAACTGAGGACAAAAGGGCAAAACAAATTCTGGCCTTGGAGCAGAAGGAACAAAAGAAAATTGAAAAGGAAATTGAGTGCAAGGAAAGAGAGTAGTTGAAATAGTTGCAAAGTGTTGTTGTGTTTTTTATGCACTTCTCAACACAGGCAGTGCGTAGGTGCACTACCTCTCTTGAAAGACAATCTTCCACAATCAAATTGCAGAACACTATCCCAAGGTCTCTAATGTCAGGTCTTGATAGTGGGTGGAATTCCTTAGTTGATTTATGTGATTTGCTGGAATCACAAGGCGGACTTAGGGATGAGTTACAAAGTGTGGGAAGTTGGGTCTTGAAATGGAGTTCCTAAGATGGGGAAGTTAGTGTGCAATTGCTGCAGGTTCAAACAATAGTCTTGAACTCCATTTTATCATTAGATTTGGCTTTACAATGTGCAATAAACCTTCCCTAAGGTTACTATTTAAAAAAAAGGAAAAAGGGCAGGGAAGAGAGGAAGTTCCTGGATCTAAAACTACGAATGAACAATGATCATGGAGGTTGCTACAGTAGAAAAACTCCCTAAACTAGGTTTTGCTTGGCCAAGAGGATCCTACAGTTACACAAAACCAGTGCAATCTTCTGAGGACTGCAGATTTTTAGATTACACACACACATCATGCACATGCAATTGAACTAAGTTGCAACAATAAAGGAAATAAGCTCATAGTAGCTTTGCAAAGTGATTCGTCATCAATGAACACAAAAAACATGAGCTAGAAATTCATCAAATACTGAAACAACAATCACCATAACCACTTCCATTCAAGAAACTAATAACTAAACTAAAAGGGAAGTGAAACCATGCACACATAATGAGCAAACTCAAAAGGAACACCCATAGATCATGCAATGCTGATTTCTATTGCTGCAGAATGAATTTACACTAGTTTTCCAACCATTTACAAATGAGGGGGAGACCCCTATTTATAATTTTCCAAAGCCCAAATGAATGCCTAGGATTGAATTACATTGTGTGGCTTATATTTGATTGCACTAGGGCTTCACCTACCCCTCATTATTCAACAATTTAAAATACATCTTTTGTATTTTCCCTATTTTGTCTTTTAGTGCCCAGGTGTTGTAGCAATTTTGTCCTCTTGTTGATTTCCCTTTTACTATAGTTGAAACTGCTTGAAAGTTGCCCTCTTCCCCTGATGGATTTGAAACATTTCTTAGCCAATCGAGTGCATGCCATTTATATATTTGTATCATTATGGAATGGGTTAGTGGTCCCTGATCCGTCAAAACAGCTTCTGATGGATTGTTATTGTTTGTTTGGAGGGAAGAAACAACTGCTCCTTCCCACCACCTTCAAGGCCACCCTTTATAGATTTGTCATTGACTTCCTTGACATAGGCCTGCTTCTAATGCCAACTCTAGTGATGGGTGCTACGAGGAAAGGTGGGCATAAAATGAATGGTGACAGGAGCTATGTGCTTTTCCTTGTTCATCTTCCTCAATGGGCCTCCGACGGACCCGCAATAGGTTTCTTGAATCCTGCATATATGAAATGTCGTAAGTGCATTCATACACAATTCAAGGCAACCGTTAGTCAAACCTTGCAAACTCCTTGTTAGATCCATCCATGCATCATGAAAAGATCATAATATTCATATTTGGAGCTCATTTGGACCATAAACATTAATGCATGCTTAGGGGTGTGAATGCCACAGGGTAGAAGGACAACGAACGACAGGCAACAGACGACGGGCGGACGATGGACAAAAGGCAAACGACCACTGGTAGAAAGCATTCCACAAGGGCGGACCCGCAAGCCCAGACAAGGCAGGCGACGAACGACAGACGGAAGGAAAACGACCAACGACAGTCCAGAAGGGAAGTTCCCGGATGACAACAAAGGGACAACAGTCCAGAAGGGAAGTTCTCGGACGGCGACGAAGGGATAACAGTCCAGAAGGGAAGTTCCCGGACGGCAATAGAGGGACAACAGTCTGAAAGGGAAGTTCCCGGATGGCAACAGAGGGACAACAGTCCGGAAGGGAAGTTCTTAGATGGCGATGGAGGGAAAAGTCTAAATGAAAGTTCCCAGACGGTGACAGAGGGACAACAGTCCGGAAGGGAAGTTCCCGAATGGTGACAGAGGGACAACAGTTTGGAAGGGAAGTTCCCAGATGATGACAGAGGGACAACAATCCAGATGGAAGTTATTAGACGACAATGGAGGGACAACATTCCGGAAGGGAAGTTCCCAGATGATGATAGAGGGACAGCAGTCCGGAAGGAAGTTCCCAAATGGCGACAGAGGGACAGCAGTCCGGAAGGGAAGTTCCCAAACGGAGATGGAGGGACAACAGTCCAGAAGGGAAGTTCTCAGACGATGAAAAAGGGACAATAGTCTGGAAGGAAGTTCCTGGATGACGACGGAGGGACAATAGTCTGGAAGGGAAGTTATGAAACTCGCAAAACTTAGCAAATTTGAGATTTTTCAATTTTAGCGCATGGGAAAAGGGGGAGAAAGAGTGCCAAGACATACTTCCTTAAGATTAGACTTATTTTAAAAAATGAAAAAGTTTGGGAGGGGAAAGCTAGAGGGTCGCCGCCCTTTTGAAGTGACAATGAGCACACGGTGGCTCGGAAGGAGAGTCTAGAAATGGCCACGGAGGGACGGAGTCCCGAAAAATGGCCATGGAGGGATGGAGTCCCGGAGGACAATTTTTGAAACTCCCAAAATTTAACAAAACCTTGGCAGTTCACTTAGGCACCACAAAAACATCCCAAATCCATGGGAAACTTGTCCCTAAAATAAAAAATGAAGGAAAAAGCGAATCAAGCAAGCAAGGACCAAGTCAGCATGAACAAGGCAAAGAGCGAAAAACGGAAGGGGGGGACTTTGCTTCTCCCCAGATTTGAATGCCCCAATTAAAATGAAGGGCCTGGAACAATGTTTATGGGCCAATTTCCACTAATGGCGTGCATTGATTTCTTTGTATGGTGGACCCAGGTTAGGTGAGATGTGGAATCTCTTGCTCGTTTGGATGCTTAGTCAAGGCTCAGATGGAGAAACTAAGCGCGGGTCCTGCCATGCGGGCGAAAGTTGTGCGTTAGTCACTACTCAACAACGAAACATGAGCGACGACCACTATGAGGCAACCCATAGTTGCAGGTTTGTAAGGCCTGGAGGACACCAGGGCAACGGGCGAAGGGAAACCCGCAGGGGCATTTTCGTGAATGCAAAAGACTTGGTGAAACTGAGGTAGGTGAATTTGGTAAGGGGAATTTGATCGTTTGAAGGCACATGACCAATTTAGGCTCTAGGAAAGGGGCACTCAAAATGAGATAGGAGCAAAGCAGCCCGTCGGGAGCGAAAAGAGGGGGTTCCTGCCCATGGCGGGACTTGTGTGCAAAACATCCACAACAAATGGTGATTCGCTAGGGAAATGCTCCAAAGCATTTTGATGACAAATTGGAATCATGAACCCATAATCTCTGGTTCTGACCTTCACGCTAGGGAAAACAAACCAAACACTCAACCAAAGGATCAAAACCACTAGTTAATCCAACCTTCAGTATGCTGAAAATCCAAGTGTGTGCACGTGTTAATTCTCATCCTTTAGTTGCTACAAGAACCCCAGCTTCGTCAAGTTAACCTATGTTGTTTATTCTAACTCCAAAAGCATATGGGAAATTCTCTCGCTGCCTATCAGACATCCATAGCCCCGAGGAGGTTGTCACTGTGATTCTCCCAAACATTGCTCTACTGTCGGCCAGATGTCCATAGCCCCGATACAGTTGCTCAGATACTCTTGAAAGGTTGAATTTCTTATTTTTTGATTTTTAATGTTTTTCTTTCTTTCATTTTTTCTCTGTTTAGTTCTTTTATTTCAATTCGCAAGCAATGAAGCTCGCGCTTAGGGCTGAGAATCACAATAGCGTTGGAGAAAAATTTTAGATTTTTCACTTAACTAGACTTCACAAAGGACCTACAACGACCATCAGAATCTTGAAATGTGTGAGAGATATAAGATTCTAGAATACATTAGAATTGGACCAACTAACGACTTATCTCCTTCAAATCAAGCACCTGAATTACTTGACACTAACGGAAGATCCTCACTGTCCACTTTGAAAACTTGATTAGAGTTTGATGAGGAAATACATATAACAGCCCTAGGAAATAAGTATGGTTGTTGTGCGCACAGATGTGCCCAGCCAAAAGCAGAGGGACCCCAAGAAAAGCAACATCAAACAAAAAGCAAATGGAAGCAAACAAAAAGCAAACATCTATACTAACCAAAGCGAGACAGCGAAAGCAAACAGCAAAGAAACTACCATAAAGGAAACACCCTACAAAAAACCAACTAACCTAAGAAAAGCAAGAAAGCAGAGTATTTACAGGAAACCTACACTACTCAAAACGGTCTATGTATAAAGATATTTACAAAGCACTATGTTCAGGCAAGGAAAACCGACACTCATGCCCATTGGATTTCGTAATGCATGCACAAGTAATAGGGAAATCGTTATAGTTCTAAGCCATGTAGATTTATCTTTATACTCAGAAAGAGGAAGCTCATTATTGCAACACTCAAATTTAATCGCACAGTCAAGGAAAATCAACAATTGAGGAGGCTCGTTAAACCCATGGTTAATCCATAAGCAAGTTTTCCTTCCCTCATTCCCATAATCAAAATAATAAGTGCAACTATGACAATTAAAAGGAGAAAGGAAGGATAGAACCTAGATGTCATTGTGCAATTGTGGCAGCATTTGATAGTCAAGAGCGAGCACTACATCATCGATAGGTGCATTGGCAGCTTCAAATGGAGGCATTGAGTGGTGTGGCACTTCAAGCATTAGGCTTGCATAATGTTGGGAGAACGGGGCAACAAGCACCTCTTCCAATCCCCATGTGGCATCAACACTCCCTATCAACTGTTCTTCGAGAAGATAGAATTCATCTCGTTGATCTTTTGCAAACCTAGTGTCCACTTGATTATTGTCCTCAAAAGGCAGCACAATGTCCAGTCTCCTTCCCTAGGTATTGACCTTATTTTTATGATGTTCAACATCATGGGACCATGACACACGTGAATCTATCTTATTACAGCCTTCTAAATGTGGAGGAGGATCAACAATGATTATGGTGGAAGGGCTCCAAGTTGCATCTTGTAGTCGACCGGGTGCTTCATCTCTGTGGGAAGCTATCTCAACACCTCCGCCTGTGTCTTCTTCTCTTTGTTGCTCGTGTATCTCCTCATGATGTTCACTTGTCTCACCTTGCTCACTGTCACTGTAGATGGAGAAGGAATTCCTCTCCCAATCTAGAGGTTCCAACGTTTCACCAACGGGCAGTTCAGGTGGTATGCCTTCATCGCTACTAACCTCGAGGACGTACACTTCCTCTGTGCGGGTATACCTCAATAGTACAACTGCTAATGGAAAGAAGTCATCAATTGATTGCACCTCATCAAGGGGACCAAAATCCACCATGCAATCTCCCTCCAAGGACTTGTTGTGAAGCCTATCATCCATGGTGCACAAATTCTCTTCAAGAGGAAGAAATTCTTGATGATTGGTGGACAACAGTCCTTTGTGTTCTACCCCATTACTCAGAGCCTTATGGCTATACAGTTCTTCTTCTGTTGCTATCCTAATGCCTTCTCAATGACTGCTTTCAACTGAGTCGTCATTCGGTCCCAGCTCTTGATCTTCTACTTCGATCCGGGCAACAAGTAGAGGAGGTCGGGCACTTGGCTGCTCCGCTTGTCCTCTAACTTGTTGGATAGCTTCTTGGCATAGCTTGCACACAAAATTAGAGTGTGATGAATCATAGAGCCTACACCAATTTAGGAGAAACAACACCTCCAAATCCACTTGGTGTTTTAGCTCAGATCAATCCCTTGCTAGTCTTGACACTAGTTGGTCATATTTTCCGCTATCGGGTCCTCATCATCATTTGGGAAGGAAGGTGAATAGTAGACAGCCGTGGCGAGTGGTTGTTCCCACTCCTCCAAATCTGCATTTTTAGATCCTCTATCATTGTCATTTATGAAGGAGAGGTCTTCTAATCTAATCTCGCTTATTTCTTTGTCATCATTCTCTTTTGTCGCAAGGCTGTCAACCCTTTCCTCTTGTTGATTTTCCTCTTTCTTATTTTCAACACCCTCATGAGCTGCTGCAAACTTTGTTGACCCATACTCAACTGCCAATGGCTCCTCTTCTAGATTGGAGGACTACCCTTTGCTGATAGAGGAGAGGCCTTCCAACTCCCTTCCAACTAAATTTTCATCGCAACTTTCTGCTGTCCTTCTGAAATCAGCTTCTTCCTCTTGGCGTTCAACTTTAGTGTTTACTGTCCCAACATCTATTCCCGTGAAGCTTCTGGGTCTGACTTGAAGGTGTTGTCCTCCAAATGTTGACAATTTTTCTGCCTCATGGGATGACTCATCCTCCTTGACAGTTGGCTACTCCAACTTGTCCGAACAACCCTCGACTTGGGTGATGATGTTCATGCATGGTGAGCAAGTAAAATCCGAATGTGGTGCATTGTGAAATCTGCACCAGGTTGACATTAGTACTTCCTCCAACCTTGGTCCGTCTTTGTTGCCCAAACATTCTTGGATCAACCCCTTGAATGCCTTAGCTGCCATGGTTTGCAATTCTTCCTCTGGGTCTGCAAGGACTAAAGGTTGAAATATTTCCTAAAAGGGAATTTCTCCTTGCAAGACTCTTTCAATTCTACTCAGAAAGGTCAGACACCCCAATTTTTTATGCTTATGAGTGCAATGGATTAGACATCTATCCACTAGCACGAATTGCTGCAACGGTTTCCTCGGTCTATTATTTAAATCTACATGCAGCTGAGTGATGTCAATTTGTACATGTTGCTCCATTTTGACTCAGGTTCTTTTTCCTTTAGAATTTTCTAATTTTAAGTTTCAGCATTAGAAGAGATCTCCTTATCTTAGATTTCTTCTTGATGGTTCTCTTTTTGATTTCCAACTTTTAGCTTTGTAGCCCCAACATGCCATGCCCTCCTTCTAGCGCTAGTTCTATTGATGTGTTTTTTATGCTCTTCTCAACACAGGCAGTGCATAGGTGCACTACCTCTCTTGAAAGACAATCTTCCACAATCAAATTGCATAACACTATCCCAAGGTCTCTAATGTCAGGTCTTGATAGTGCTTGGAATTCCTTGGTTGATTTATGTGATTTGCTAGAATCACAAGGTAGACTTACAGATGAGTTACAAAGCGTGGGAAGTTGGGTCTTGAAATGGAGTTCCTAAGATGGGGAAGTTAGTGTGCAATTGCTGTAGGTTCAAACAACAATCTTGAACTCCATTTTATCATTAGATTTGGCTTTACAATGTGCAATGAGCCTTGCCTAAGGTTACTATTTAAAAAAAAGGAAAAAAGGGCAGGAAAGAGAGGAAGTTCCTGGACTTGAAACTACGAATGAACAGTGATCATGGAGGCTGCTACAGTAGAAAAACTCCCTAAACTGGGTTTTGCTTGGCCAAGATGATCCTACAATTACACAAAACTAGTGCAATCTTCAGAGGACTACATATTTTCAAATTACACACACACATCATGCACATGCAATTGAACTAAGTTACAACAACAAAGGAAAGAAGCTCAGAGTAGCTTTGCAAAGTGATTCGTCATCAATGAACCACAAAAAACATGAGCTGAAAATTCATCAAATACTAAAACATCAATCACCATAACCACTTCCATTCAAGAAACTAATAACTAAAATAAAAGGGAAGTGAAACCATGCACACATAATGAGCAAACTCAAAAGGAACACCCATAGATCATGCAATGCTGCTTTCTATTGCTGTAGAATGCCTTTACACTAGTTTTTCAACCATTTACAAATGAGGGGGAAACCCCTATTTATAGTTTTCCAAAGCCCAAATGAATGCCTAGGATTGAATTACATTGTGTGGCTCAAATTTTATTGCACCAGGGCTTCACCTACCCCTCATTATTCAACAATTTAAAATACATCTTTTGTAGTTTCCCTATTTTGTCTTTTAGTGCCCAGGTGCTGTAGCAGTTTTTTCCTCTTGTTGATTTCCCTTTTACTGTAGCAGAAACTGCCTGAAAGCTACCCTCTTCCCCTGATAGATTTGAAACATTTCTTAGCCAATCGAGTGCATTCCGTTTGCAAATTTGTATCATTGTGGAATAGGTTAGTGGTCCCTGGTATGTCGAAACAACTTCTGATGGATCGTTATTGTTTGTTTGGAGGGAAGAAACAACCGCTCCCTCCCACCACCTTCAAGGCCACCCTTTATAGATTTGTCATTGACTTCCTTGACATAGGCCTACTTCTAGTGCCAGCTCCGTTGATGGGTGCTACGAGAAAAGGTGGGCATTAAATGAATGGTGACAAGAGCTATGTGCTTTTCCTTGTTCAGCTTTCTCAATGGACCACTGACGGACCCACGGTAGGTTTCTTGAATCCTGCATACATGAAATGTCGTAAGTGCATTCATACACAAATCAAGGAAAATGTTAGTCAAACCTTGCAAACTCCTTGTTAGATCCATCCATGCATCATGAAAAGATCATAATATTCATATTTGGAGCTCATTTGGACCATAAAAATTAATGCGTGCTTAGGGGTGCGAACGCCACAGGGCGGAAGGATGATGAACGACGGGCAGACGAAATTAAAATGACCAATGGCGGATAGCATTCTGCAAGGGCGGACTTGTAAGCCCAGATGAAAGGCAGGTGGTGAACGGTGGACATAAGGAAAACGACCAACGGTGGATGATAGTCCAGAAGGAAATTTCCTAGACGGCGACAGAGGGACAACAGTCTGGAAGGGAAGTGCCCAGATGGCGACAAAGGGACAACAGTCTGGAAGGGAAGTTCTTGGGTGGCAACAGAGGAACAATAGTCTAGACAGAAGTTCCCATACGACGATGGAGGGACAACAGTCTGGAAGGGAAGTTCCCAGATGGCGACGAAGGGACAACAATCTAGAAGGGAAGTTCCCGGATGGCAACGGAGGGACAACAGTCCGGATGGAAGTTATCAGACGACGACAGAGGGATACTAGTCCGGAAGGGAAGTTTGCAGATGGTGACAGGGGGACAATAGTTTGGAAGGTAGTTCCCAAATGGCGATAGAGGGACAACAGTTGAGAAGGGTAGTTCTCGGATGGCGACGAAGGGACAGTAGTCCGAAAGGGAAGTTCTTGGACGGCGATAGAGGGATAGCAGTCCAGAAGGGTAGTTCCCAGACGAAAATGGAGGGATAGTAGTCTAGAAGGGAAGTTCCCAGACGGTGACAGACAGATAGCAGTCCGGAAGGAAGTTCTCGGACGGTGATGGAGGGACAGCAGTTGGGAAGGGAAGTTCTGAAACTCCCAAAACTTAGCAAATTTGAGATTTTTTAATTTTAGCACATGGGAAAAAGGGAAAGAAAGAGTGCCAAGACATACTTCCTTAAGATTGGACTTATTTTGAAAAATGCAAAATTTTGGGAGGGGAAAGCCGGAGGGTCACTGCCCTTTTGAAATGACAATGAGCACACAACGACCCGAAAGGAGAGTCCCGGAAACGACATGGAGGGACGGAGTCCCGAAAAACAGTCACAGAGGGATGGAGTCCCGAAAGGAAATTTCTAAAACTCCTAAAACTTAACGAAACCTTGACAGTTCACTTACGCACCACAAAAACATCCCAAATCCATGGGAAACTTGTCCCCAAAGTCAAAAATGAAGGAAAAAGCGAATTGAGTGAGTAGGGACCAAGTCAGCAGGAACAAGGCAAAGAGCAAAAAATGGAAGGGAGGGACTTTGCTTCTCCCTAGATTTGAATGCCCCAAGCAAAATGAAGGGCATGGAGCAATGTTTATGGGACAATTGCCACTGATGGTGTTCATTGATTTCTTTGTATGGCTGACCCAGGTTAGGTGAGATGTGGAATCTCTCACGGGCGGAAGTTGTGCATTAGTCACTACTCAATAGCGAAACATGAGCAACAACCCACAGTTGTAGGTCTGTGAGGCTTCGAGGACGCCGGGGCAACGGGCGAAGGGAAACTCGTAGGGGAACTTCCGCAAAAGAAAAAGACTTGGCGAAACTGAGGTAGGTGAATTTGGTCAGGGGAATTTGATCGTTTGAAGGAACATGATCAATTTAGGTTCTAGGAAAGGGGCACGCAAAATGAGATAGGAGCAAAGCATCCCGTTGGGAGTGAAAAGAGGGGGTCCTTTCCCACGGTGGGGCGTGTGTGCAAAACATGTACAACACGAAGAAATGAAAAAGAGCCGAAGAAGGAGCAAGAGAGGATACAAAAAGAACAAGAGAAGAAGGAAAGGGAGACCGAGGCTGCCCATAGAGCATTGATGCGAGATAGACGCTTAAGCAATCCTGCAACTCCCTTATCTGATAACCATAGTTACTTTCAAGATATAATCAATAATAACATCCCTTCATTTTCTGCAAGCAATGTGTGTTTCAGTCCTAGCTCATCTCAAGTTAGCTGCACTCAATTTCAAAAAGGCTAGACTTCTTCACCACTAACACCTTCAAATGTAAGTTGCACACAACTGACAAATGCAAATGCAAATCAATTTATGGAAAGTCTAAATGCAATAACAAGAGACGAGAACACATCTCTAGATTCATTCCTTGGAGCATTCAACTAAGTTTGGGAGGGACCAACTGAAACAGTGCCTTATATCTTGGTTTTTTTTGGGTTGTAGTTGGGGATACCATTTTCATTGTGTTGTATTTGTTTATAAATGTGAACTAAATTTGTTTATTGTTTTGAACTAAATCTATTTATTAATGTGATACAAGTACCCTAGTTGACTTTGTGGGTGAATTTTTTTTTACAATTGCATATTAAGGCGCTCTAGTGTTGGGCCCATTGACGACTATGTCAATACCTTTTTTATGGTTGTCTTATAATCCACATTTTAGAAAATATATTGTATGCAAATATTTTGTTTCAATTTTGTTTACCACAATTGCTATGTTTATAATATCTATTCTACATTTGTGAGAATATATTCTATGTAGATAATTTGTTTCTCTTTTTTTTACAACAATTACTATGTTTATAATATCTATTCTACATCTATGAAAAAATATTTAATGTTGATAATCTTATACAACATTTCATACAATACTATCTATGTTGATAATTTAACATTTGAAATTGCATGTGAATACATTTCATATAGTCATTAAAAAGGTCTACTAGACATGTCTAAAATCCACATCACTTCATAAGGAAATACTTGATGTAATCTATCCTTTTGTATATCTGTAGCTCAATTGAAATTTACTTTTAGGCTATACCTCTACAAAAGATAACATGTATGTGTGTCTTATCTCAAGTTTATTTGTTTCGGTACATTACAGTTCACTCTTGTTTTGTGAATGGTAGAGATGGATGTGACCTATTTGACCTATATGATTCTAGCTATCCCCTATTATTATGTTCATCATTGCACAAACTTTAAATCTGAAATTTGGTTATAACATTTGTTTGTTATCCCCAAATATGAAAATGGTTTGACTAGTTTTCATTTTGAGGATATATGTAGTGCTTATATGTGCATACATATGTACATACATATGTATGTGCATAAGGATGTACATATGTATCTATGTGCATACGTATTTAGATGTATGTCTATGTCAATACATATGTACATATATATCTATGTGCATACAAATGCACATGTATGTATATGCCAATATGTATGTACATATATATAAATGTGTATGTACATGTATATATATATATGTGTACATATTTATCAATGTGTATCCACATGTATGTATATGTATCTACATTCCAATTGAACAGTCAAATTGAACAATGTATATATATCTATCTACATATATATGAATGTGTATCTACATGTGTATATATGTATCTACATATATCAAAGTGTACCTACATATATATGAATGTGTATCTACATATATATGAATGTGTATCTACATGTATATATATGTATCTACACATATATACATATATGTATCTACACATATATACATATATGTATCTACACATATATACATATATGTATCTACATATATATACATATATATATTCCATGTACATATATATATACACACACACAAATAAATAGATATATACATACATACATTGATATATAGATTGAAAGTTATAGTGTATGTATAGATAGAAATTAAATGAAAAGATTAAACCTATTAAAGTCACAATGATGCATGAAGAGAACCATATATTTCCTTGAAAATTTGAGTATGTTTATGAACACAAGTATTGGAAGTGTTCATAAACACCCTACACGTCATAAACACCATGGAGCACATTGTCAATGCACTTAGAATGGAAGAGAACGTTTGATCTATGGGCAATCAAATAAACACTTTAAATATTCAGTTCAAAATCATCAACAAAATAAATAATAACATTCAACTTAAGTAACACAACACACCCATAACAAAACAAATAAGTGAAAAGAAGAAAGAAAAGGGAATGATAGGAGACAATGGTGCAACTTTAGTGAGGTTAAAAACCTCACCTCTATGAATTGGAGATGGCCAATGGTATGGTGAATTTCTCCAACTGAATCCTGCAAACATATATGAAAATAGTCATTGATAAGAAAAGTGTAGTAAGGAAAGTGTTTAACTTACAATAAGAATGTATATTATCCTTTTGTGTTTACCTTTGACATGCAATTCACCATCATGAAGCCAATAATGAATTGAAATTGCACACCATCAAAGAAGATTGAACAAGATAGAAATTTACAAGTGTCAACCGAATATACCAACATGTCTAAAAGAATTAAATGAATAATTGCTAATGAATATACATGACATATATGACATTCAAATTGAACAATTAAAATGAAAAATTGAGTTGAAAATTGCAAGTGAACAATGAAATTGAACATTCCAATTTAACAATGCAATAGAACAATGCAATAGAACAATATAATTGAACATTCCAATTGATCAATCGAATGGAAAAATTCATTCAAACAATCCAATAGAACAATAACTTTTAACAATGCAATTGAACAATCCAATTGAACAATCAAAATGAACAATCCAATTGATCAATCAAAATGAACAATGCAATTGAACAATAAAATAGAACATTCCAATAGATCAATCCAATAGAACAATCCATTTGAACAATCCAATAGAACAATGCAATAGAACAATAACTTTTAACAATGCAATTGAACAAACAAATTGAACAATCCAATTGATCAATCAAATTGAATAATCCAATTGAACAATGCAATTGAGCAATGTAATTGAACAATCAAATTGAACCATCGAATTGAAAAAAGCAATTGAACAATCAAATTGAAGATTTGTACATGAGTTATACATATATACCATCATGATAGGGTGTAACAATCACAATCTATGATGCTAATGAGGAGGATATGCAGATGACCCCTTCCTTTGATTCGCAGACGACCCCTTCATCTAATTATTCCAGTTACCCTGCCACTGACAGAGAGGATAGACCCCGTTATCCCAGTGATCTCAAGGCGGAGGACCATTACTTTAAAGTTGAACACGAATTTCCTACTAACATTCTTGCTATTGCTCGTAATGCATTTGTGGATTTCTTCCAGTTAATCGGATGGGTGTTTTTTGAGATTAAGGAACTTAAGCTGAATCAGAGGGCTATGAACAGTAAAATGGAAAAGGCTAATTAGAATGACAATAATAACAAAGAAAGTGAAACGACCACTGATTTATGGATTGAAGAAGAAAAGAAATATATGGTGGAGTTCCTTAAGAAAATAGTTGAGGATTTGCAACATTTTAAGA
Source organism: Sequoia sempervirens (assembly GCA_007258455.2). Lineage (NCBI taxonomy): Eukaryota > Viridiplantae > Streptophyta > Pinopsida > Cupressales > Cupressaceae > Sequoia > Sequoia sempervirens. The sequence goes on along the minus strand of VDFB02059306.1, from coordinate 3,283 downwards.
GTAACCATGATGGAAAGCTTTTTGATATGGAGGAAAAGATGAGGAGCATAAAATATTCTATCCATAAGGTGTTGGAGATGAGCCACAAAATTTTGAAATCAACGGAAAAGACCATGAATACGATGGTTGAAAATTTGGAAAATTCCTATCAGGTCAGAACAACGGTGTATGTGGATGTTGAGAAAGAGGAAAGCCAGGTGGAAGGTGGGGGGCCGAGTAACAAAACTAGAGCGAACCTGAAGAGGAAGGCTAACCAGGCTCTTGTGAATATTCAAGAGATTAAGAAAGCTTCTTTAAACATGAATAAACTTGAGCAGGAGGCGGTGGAGATCCTCAAGAATCTGGCTTAACGGCTAGACTTTTGGTGGTTTTTTGTTGGCTTTTTGTTGTACTGCCCTGGGTTGTTCCTTTTTTTCTTCTTTGATGGTAGCTATTTATTTTAGTCTAGGTCTTTTTAATGTTGTATCTTTCTCTTGTTAACTGTTAAAGGGTTTCGGGGTCCCTTCAAAACCTGTTTGTTCCTTAATAAAAAACAATCACTATCTATGGAACTGAAATGCATTGACATCCATAAACAGTGCAAGTTGAAACCCCAAATACCAAGTTACAGGGTGGTGGGTGACAAACATGGGCAGTGCATAGAACTGATATATATTCCCTGGCATATAGAATTAAAAAAAACCCTAAAATTGAACTAAAATGTCTTGACATTCATAAATAGTGTAAGTTGAAACCCCAGATATTGAGTTACAGTTTATTGTGAGAAATGTTGACACCACATACAACATATTTGCATTCCATGGCTTAAAAAGTTTAAATAAAAAACCCAATGTGAAAAACATCATTGTGAAACCCCATATATTTATAGATTCATGGAAAACATACACATATCATACAAGAGATTGGAATTTATATGTATGTATGTATGTATGAATGTAAATATACACAACAATGTATATCTATATATATGTATGTATATTTATATATACATACATATATATAAATATATGTGAAAACATATACATATATGAATACATAGATACACACATACATACACACATTATATATATGTATGTATGTATGAATGTATATATACACAAACATGTATATATATGTATATATATATACATATATGAATACATACATATTGTATAACTGAAAAATATGTTATACTTCTGTGAATCCTTGCATGCAAGGATACTCAATAATGAGTCCTTGCAAATCAATTCACAGCTCTTTATCCGAGAAGAGCAGGGATTGATATTGTGGCCCTCAGATTAACCCTGTTACCCCTGCAAATACAATCTCGGAACGAGAGATTCAAAGAGGAGAAGCAAGAATGCTAATCTCCATGAATCTTGTTCTTGCAATGCAACAATGAAAACTAATCTAAATGGATGTAAATGCAATAAACCAAACTAATTTATTGAAATAAAAAATTAATCTACATGCAATGCCATAAATAAATTATTTTGCAAATTAATCTATTATGAAGATTAAGCTAAAATGTAATATTAAACTATATGCTCTAAAAATAAGATGCTTATATAATCAAACTAATGTAATCTCAAATGATAAAATTCAAATTTGTAGCATAGGTTTGATGTAAAAATTCGTGATTCTCTCTTTTTGAAATGAGAATGAGAGGGCTTATTTTATAGGCGAAAGTGGAATTGAAGGCAAATTCAGAACAATGTGGGATAAATAGAAAAATAGAAACAAATCTTGATTGGAATTCTTTTTTAGTTTATTTCCCTTTTAACTGATTTGTTTCCCTTTTTTTCATCACAGGATATTCTTGAGAGGATATTTCATTTATTTTATTTAATTTAAGATGATAATATCTCTTTTAATAAAATAAAATAAGATTATGTAATTTAGAAATGAATATTAATAAAATAAAATAAAATTATTTAATTAAAAATAGATTTGTTAAATAGCATCATTTTATTTAAGTAATATTAACTTCAATTAAATAACATTATTTTATTTATTAAAAGGATTTATTTCTTTTGATTAAATAAAATTAATGAAGCATTCAAACCTTAGGGAAAATTGAAACATTTGAAATAGCTATGAATTGACTAAGAAATTTGATTTGAAAATGTGACAATCATTGATTCAAAAAGTTGATGTTGACAAATTAAATAAATGGGGCCCAAAGTCTAGGTGACCATTTTTAGGTTGCATACAGTTGCCCCTTTGACCAGCTAATGTGAGGTCATTTCGGGATCTTTTATCGCGATCAAAAGGAATGAAGTTGCAATGTGAGATGGGTTGGGATCACAAAACAACTTCGAATGTGAGGTTATTTCGGGATCACATCACGGACAAGCATAAATGAACATGAGAATTGATTCGGGATAAGCATCTAAAGTGAGAATGAAGAATCTCAAGCAAGGTTGCCCCAAGAGAAACAATTGATAAATTGATAAAGTTGAATCAAGGATTGAAGTTTGATAGGTACTGCCCCCTCGTGATCGAAATCAAAATGAGATAGAGGAGAAATAATAAATTGAAAAATTTGATCAAATCAAACAAAAGATAAGGTTCTTGATGTAAGATGAAAAATATAAGAATCCTGTGAGAACCTAGGTAAGATCAATACAAAAAGAAGAAAAATTATGCCCTAAGGTTGAATTAGAAAAGAAGTGGGGTGAAATCAAATGGAAGATAAGTTTGGAAGAAATGGAAAGAAATGGAGAGAAGGAAGAATGCCTCAATAAAAGGATGCATCAAAATCAATCAAGCTGTTTAAAGATGGGGAATTTGATTGAGATCCGCGAAGAAGATAAGAAATGAAAAACGTGATCATGGTTGATGAAAAATCCACAAGAAAAATGAAGGAAACCCTCTCAAACCCATAATACAGCCTAAAAGTGCAAATTAACATGAAGTCTAAATAATGCAAGCTACATGAAGATGCAAAGGTGTACTTGCAATAGGGTAACATAGGTTTTTGTGTGTTCATCATTCATTAGAGAATGTAAGAGAACTTATTTTCATCATTGGGCCATTATTACCAGACATCGGACAATCACACAATCATCACTAGTCACAAACGCAACTATGAAGATATGAATGTGATTTATATCAACTTGGAATGTGGAAAGATTCTAACATGAGCATCAAAGACATGAAGGTCAAGATGACTACAATGTTAGCTTACCCAATTTAATGTAACAAAACCACGCTCACATCAAGACATAAATGCCAGGATTACCATGAGAATGGTTGTGCAAAAACAGTCAAGGACGATGCCATAAATCTCTTAAGTGTGTCA
>VDFB02059305.1:0-28082 GCA_007258455.2 Sequoia sempervirens | reverse complement strand
ACGTTCCTTTTAAAAGGCTTGTTGAGGCCCAAAATTTGTTTTGGTCCACATGATTAAACCTAATCATATGGCCCAAAACAAATTCCGGGCCTCAACAAGCATTTTAAAAGGCACGTGTGTACTAGGTCACGGAATCAACCTACAACCATTCAATTAAAAAGCTAATCAATGGTCTTCATTGTCGGCCTATTGCCCAAAACTTAAACCTTGTAACCTATGTCGCGGGGTTCTGGAAGTTTGAAATCGGGCGACAGTATGTTGGTCGAGGGATCGCTGACTTCTCTAACCTTGTTGCAGTGTTCAAAAGTTTCTTAACTTCCTAACTGGCCGATCTTCTTTGTTGTCACGATGTCTTGGAGTTTCCTAACCTCCGACTAGAGGTTGTGAAGTTTGTGGTTTCTCTAACTGGGTGACAAATTATTTGCTAGGATTCGTCACTGTGATTATTATTTTTATCAATTATTCATTAAGATTAGCCAAGATTTTACAAATTTTTTAATAATGTGCATAGATTCACCAGGAAAATTAAGATTTTTTTTCAAATAAAAGGAAAGATTCGCTAGAATTTTACACCTTCACCGAGGGGGGGTTTCTTAAAGTTATCCTTGGTCCCAAAAAATGAGGCCATGTTAGGTACCCATGTACATATAAAATTACCCCAAAGAAGAAGGCCCTCATAAATAGAGAGAGAACACCCCCAAGATAGAGAGAGAAGAAGAGAAGGACTAAGTAGCCTCCCTCAAAGAGATCTAATGGTAGATGTTTGAAATTGAATGGAGAATGTAGTGTAGAAAAATGTATCCCTCTACAATTTTACATCTAATTTGGTAATGACTAACATTAAAATGGACCTAATGTTGCCTTGATCTAGTGTTGTAATGAGTTTTGCACACTCACATTAGGTTTAGGGTCCTTTTAAGCTAAATTGAACTAATTTTGCCTTAATTTAATGTTGTAAAGTGTATTTATTTACTCCTTCACATTGATTTTTGGGCCCTCTTGCATTTATGACCTTCATATCATCATTAATATGCCCCTAAGACCCTTTATTATGCATCCCAAGGCATATTTCAATCGAAATCCCAACATAGACATCATATACACTTAATTTCTTAACTCCCTGGCATTTCCTCAAGCTAAAAAGGGCTGGTGGGACCCATACGCTACCTTGGGCATATGAGTCTCATCTAGATGGGACCTATACACCACAAGTGGCGTATGAGTCCCATTTGGCCCTTTTTTAGTGTTTTGAACAGGAAATCAAGGTTTTGAATTCAAATTTCATGAATGTCGACTTTTGGGATCTAATAAATGGTAAGTTGGATGGATTTCCTATATAAACAAGGTCTCAAATCATTATTTCACTAAGCATTCATGATATCATCCTAAGCAATCAAGATTTAAGCATTCCAAGACTTCACAAGAGCATCAAGAGAGTTTACAAGAGCATTTCTAAGGCATTTAAGGGAAGAATTATTCATCATTTGTTGCAACAACTCAAGATCCAACATCATATCAAAGTAATTAGGAATCAAGCATGTTGTTGAGCTAGAGTTGTGATGTAGCATCCAAGATCCAAAATTAATCATTGTTCTACCCTTATTCAAGATCACTTGATCTACATTCTACATGGCCACTTCATGTTAGATTGTTGATTTACATCTCAAGACATCATTCAAGGTATCATTGTTCATGTTTCATTGTTTCTTCATAAGGTTTAATTACCTAAACAAGGTTTGACCTAGGAAAATCCCTATTTCCTAATAATCAACAAGTTTTTCTCTCTCAAGCTACATGTGTGATTGCAAATCTAGGTGTCTTGGAGCTTGAAGATCCTTTGAAGATTGAGTCGCAAGATTGAAGAAAGTTGTCAAGTTGTCACCTTGTTTGCAAGATCACAGAAAGTCACCTACAGGTCACAATTTATAGTTTCAGACCTGAAAACAAAGTGTGGAAGGAAGAGCAGAGATAGGAGAGAAGATTCAGGTATTGACCCTCTAAAAAAGTAGAGTGGTACTGATATACCACTTGTGGCATATGAGTCTCAGTATAGCACATTTTCCATATTTCAATGAATTCAGATCAACCACATTGAGATTCTAGTTTTGTCACATAAACCATAGTGTGGGACTAAATTGCCTAGACTAGCATATGAGTCCCAATGGGCACCAAACAACATGTTTTTAGGGTTTTGGAGCTTTTTTGACCTCATCATTCTTCCAGGTGCACCTTTGTTCATTCTTAATTTGTTATCTTGATTTTTTAGTTTCATTTCCTAAGTCATTTAGTTAGGTTTTGCATAGTACTTTGCATGTCATTTACATCTCTTGTCTTTCCAAGCCCTTGCTTTGTGGTGAACCCATTTTTAGTCTCTAATCAAGCCCTAGGACACCTTATTGCAAATCTCTTTCCCTCATTCTATCCTTGGATTGAGATCTCTAGGGTTTCCTTGAATGATATTTGGAGAAAAGTGTTGATCTATTTGGCAAACATAGAGCAACATTTTTTGACAAATCAGAGAATATGGTCCATGATCATCGAAAAAAATTCCTCCCTTTAGGAAGAAACAAAACCAATGGTGTATGCAAGCTATTTCCCAAGTCCTGAAAGGAATATGTAGGAAGAAAGTACACAATGTATGAAGTCTTTGAATTTGGCTCAAGTATCCCCATGTCGATGCTAAAAGTAGTCATAATCAAATTAGGTTTTCTAGGCCACACTACTAAAGGGGTGAAGCCACAATAGTGGTTTACAATTGAAGTGAGGAAGGAAAACTCACAAAAAATGAATGCATGGAAAAAAACTTGATTTTAGGGGTTCGTACGAACCTATTAAGATGATGTATCAGAATCTCCTAGAGAAAGATCCAAAGACAATGATGGTTTGATAATAGTTATGAAATGATTGTCATAAAAAAGGAGAGTTAACCCCTTAAATGTGTTCTCCAAATCTGAAATGTGAGACTCCACAAACAAGTTTGAAATACCTATCAAGAAATCATCCCACAAGGTTGTATCTAAAAGACTATGGATGCCCTAATACAAGAAGTCATTGGAAGCTTTCAAAGAAGCAACTCTGGAATCTGAAGCTACAATATATGTGTTGTTGATGGGGTATCAATGAATTGATCATTCACACAAGATTTTTCCACACAATATGGGGCAACATAAGTCTTAGTATCATCCACAATAGCTTGGTTCTCCAAAGAAACATCACTTTCAAATGAAGATTCAATGTCTCCATACAACTATTGGATGATGGTCCAAGTAGTGAAAGGGAACTCAATGTGCTCTATATGATGTAGAGTATCCTTAGGAACAGTAAGACATATTAGTCCATAGACCATGCCATTATTGTTAAACTATGCATTTTTTTGATAATTGTCATTTGGTTCAGGAACGAGTCCAAGGAGATAGGGTAGTAGATCCCATTCAAGGAAATGATTCTTTAATCTTGTTTCTAATACAAATAGTTCTACGAATTTAGCATGAAAATAGAAGGATGAAAATGAAGTGTAGGAAACATGATTAACCCCCCTAAATGGAACTTTATCTCAGTTTGTGATTACAAATTGCATGTATAATCCCACCAAGAATGAGTGCAAAAGAAAACCAAATAAGAAGACCAATACACTCCCACCCTTTACAATAGTATCAAAAATCACCCCCCAAATATTATAAGAGAAACACATACATGAACTAGAGAACCCTTATTCCAAACCCAAGAATTCCTCATGTTGAGCTAAGAATACAAAATAAAAACAAATACATTAAAATAAAACTAAACATTAAATGACTTTTTGTTGAATAGATGTGCTCTTAGATATAGTTTCTTATGTTTTGTGCAAGATTTGAGTGATATGTGCCTATGTTAATATTTATTTGATGGAGGTTCGATGAAGATCCTTTAGCATTTCAATTGTATATACTTGAAAATATTAGCTCCATGAGGATGATTTTATTGTGGATGTTAGTTATTTATAAACATGTTGATGAAAATATGGATCATGGTTGAGATTTGATTAAAAAGAAGGGAGCTCATATTGATTAAGGTGAGCTCATGAAATGTTTAGGAAGCCTCTATAGCAAGCTAAAGGATGAGTATTTGAGATTAATTGTGTATGGAGGGTAGATATTGAGTGAAATGATTTTGTGTTACTTTTAGGGAAGTATTTATGTGAATGATTGATATATATTCTTGAATGTGTGGATTATTTATAACATTAGTTTGACTTTTGAGTGAGTGTCTAGATTCAATGAACATGAACAATTTCAAGTGAAAGTGGATGATGAGAATATCTTAATTTTTAATTATTAGTGAGTGAAGGGGAATAGATTTTGGTTTATTTATTAAATAAAAATTGGGAATTATATTTATTTAATTGATAAGGTGAGAGTTTAGATTGTTTAATCAAATAATAAGATTAAATCTAATTAATTAGTGACATGAATATGCAAGAAATAAAATTAATTAATTAAATATTTATTTATTTAATTAATATGGTGATGTAGGGATGTGAGGGATCATCCTAAATAATTAAACAAGAATAATTTAATTAATTAATGAGGTTATATGAGCATGTGGTTATATCTAACTAGGATGGTCTCAAAAGTGTCAAAATTGATAAATGAGTATGGTGATAAAGTTGACATGGAATTAGAATTGTGTTAGGTTGCAATGTTCAGTGGAACATTGGGATGTTATAAAATTTAAGAATTTGTACAATTCACCTTAAAAATCCTAAGTCATGTTAACATTAAATTATTTATAGATGACTTAGAAATAATTTATGATCTCTAGGAATCATGGAGTGGGAAAATGGGTTGTCCATGTGAGGGTAGGGACATATGCAATTTTTTTGAGGACTTTAAAAATATTATTGTAATGAGGCATTGATGAGAGTGGTTATATAGTGGAATTGTAAGAGCATCTTCCATTATTAGTAAGTGTAAGATGTAATTAGTTTTTGTAGGGGAATTCTTGGTTGTTACACATACCAAATTGAGTAGTGGAAGAGATGAAAATATGGTTGTTGAATAATTACATTCTAATTTTTTAGGCCACTCTTCTAGAGTAGATCATGAGATTCCTTACTGTGGAATTTTGGGACCTTGGTTTAGCCCATGGTATTGCCATTTGGTGGTTTTTTGGGCCCCCTTAATTCTATATATTGAGGGTTTGAGATGAAGGAATTATGCAATATCTTTTGTAGGTTATGCTATAATTTTCCTTTAGGATTGAAGAGTGTTGATATTTATAGAAATATTGAGGCTTGATTCTATATTGTAACATTCTTATTGTTGGGAATACATTGGTTTCACTAATTTAAAGAGTGATTTTTTATTGAAAGGATTTTCTCATTGTATATCTATGTCACTATTGTTCATGTAGTTTCTTCTATTATTCTTCCTCTTTTATTCTTGTTTCCTTTCTAAGTATTGTTTGATATATATATTGAAATGACACATAATTTTTATTTATTTTTTGAATATCTTCCTTATATGATCAATGTGAAAATACTTTCATGTTTAGTAGTTGAGTTTTATTTTGAGTTTAATTGATACGAGGTTTGTGGGAATTTTCTCTTGAGCTATATATAGGCAATACTTCAAAATATTCTCAAATTCCTAATCAATGGTTTCCTACCTAACCATTCTTCGACTCTAAAGAGAATTTTTCTAACCTTTTAGTAAATCTTTGATTTATTGAATACGTTATATAAGATAATTCTCTCCCTAAATTATTTATAATATTACAAACCTTGAGCATTAATTTGGATTTCTCTTGAAGTGTCCTATTCATTCTTTCAACTACTCTATTTTTTATTGAGTATAGGGAGTTGAGGATTGCCACTTGACTCCCTTTTGGTTGCAAAAACTGATAAATTTATCTAAGTTATACGCCTCCCACTATTTAATCTTAGTATTTTATTTTCTTATATCACATTAATTATTAGCGTGATGTAGAAATTGTTAAAAAATATCAAATTCTTCAAACTAGTTTCTTGAAAAATTAAACTTATACATTTTGAGGGAATTTGTTGATTAATGCCATGAATTACTAAAATTTTCTAATATAAACTATATTCATTGGTCCACAAAGATCAAAATTAACTTACTCCAACTTATTAGAGGCTCTATGGGATTTTATAGAATCAAAATTTTCTCTATTTTGTTTCCCCATAACATAGAGTTCATAAAAAAAATTCTTTATAGTGATGAGTGGAATAATATATATTATATTTTGATTGAACATTTCCTTTAGTAGATCAAGGTAAATAAACCAATCCTTTCATGCCACAATATAAATTCCTCAAAGGAACTCTTGAAATTAAGGCTTTAGAAGAGTTTCTCCTCAAGTAAAATAGTCCTTTCATATATCCATCACACACCAATTTTTATTTACTATTAGAACATTACAAGTTACCTAGATTAAAAATGATCATATATTTGAAAATGATCTAATCAACTAAGGTAAGTTTTTTCCTTAGTTCTAGAATACATAAAAAATTATTAATACTTGTTCTAACATGAGTCGGAACATTAAGAGGAGATCTACCACATCCTCCAATATGTAGTTGTGAAGCATCTCTTAATGTGTTAATGTCTCTTGAATGCTTTGTTATATTTCTCAAGTTGCTAATATTAAATTTGATGTGGAAAGTAACACCTAAATTCATAATATTTCATCATAATTTATTACATATTTGGATATATTTAATGAAAATAGTTTGTCAATTTCATCAAATTTTATCATCACTATCTACATTAACCACCATACCTCTTTGTATACCTTTATTCATATATTTTGTCTTCTTGAAACATTCACACTTGAAATGACCAAGATAATTACAATAATAGAAAATTTTTTACTTTCTTCTACTCATCATTATCCACACTAGGATGCCTTTACCATTGAGTCTTCTTTCCCTCAAACTTAGAGGTAAAAGAATTTGCTAATTTTCAAGTTCATCAGATCTTTGTTAATCATTTTTTCATGTTGCAATAATAGTCCCTCCTAAGCATTAACTCTCAAGTTTGACAATATTTAAATAAATATGAGATTAGTCTTAAAATTATGAAATTAATTTGACAAACTATGATGGGTTATGGAGATGAGATATTTTTATTAACAACCTCACTTGTATTAATGAGATGATTTAAAATACCCTTGAGCTTTGAGAGTTTCTCCATTATTGATCCATCCATTCTCAAATTTCATATTTGAGTTCAAATAATGTGTGTTCTTACATCATTCTCATGCTCAATTGTTATGGTGATTGCATCTCAATCTTCCTTTATTGTGGTTGCAGTCCACACATTTTTTAATAATGTACCACTAAATAGTTTGTCAAGACCAATGCTTGACATAATTTCTTGTTAATTTTTTCTTGTAGATGAGAATTGGTGGGGTTTCTTGTTGTAATTCCATTGATGACAGAGGTGAAGTATGCAAAGAGAAAAATATTTTTCATCTCATGATGCTATTCCCTAAAGTTTTTAATAGAATCAATTGTATGTAGATGACACCTAATATAAATTATTTGTCACTTGACAAGAATTCTAAAAAAATATTAGCGTTCAGTAAATTATACTTAGTACTATATTATTAATAAGGAAAAAATTCATGAGCTCTCATTATATTTAATATGGTGAATCCTTTTGTTTTAAAAGAAGAAATTATTTTTAATGTATCCATCAATATATTTAATTCACGAGCCATATCACTATTTGTTGCATATCCTTACAATAATATATATCAATGTCAATATTTATATTTTATCCCTTGTCCTCTCTTTATTTAGAATCATGAATTTATTTCAACTTTAATTACAAGCTTACATTAATCTTGCTTGCTTTAGTACAAATTTTCTATAAAAAAATCACAACCTTTTAGATATAGAAATGATCTTTGGAGTCAACACTACAACCTTGCTTTGATACTAGATATTAAAATTGGAAATAAATATCTATGTTTTCTTTATTTTATTTAGGGATCCAAAGATCTTTAAAAAGATAAAATATAGATATGTCTCTACACATAGACATATAGGGGTTGTGATGAATAAAGTTTATATTTTAATAGACCACACCATTGATGCATGTGTGTAACATTTAATTGTGATTATTTTTTATATATCAAAAACTTATGATAAGATATTATGAATTCTAAACACAAGATGATGAAATTAAACATATAATTAAAATATAGGATAATATTTTAGGATTCATGAGATGGCAATGTGGAATGGTCCTCTATGTTTATGAAGGTGGTGAATGAAGTGTTGGATACATCTATCTTCACACTCACTCTTATCAAATACGTCCTTAGTTTATCAATTATTTAGATGACTTCCCTCTTCATCTTCAATCAAGATCTCGAGTAGGAAATTTTGATTCTACTCAATTATGAAGCTTTCATTGTCCTACCATTCCACCTCTACTCCAAATCTCATCTCCTCTTATATAAGCCTAGTGTTGAGGCCTTTTTTTTCATTACAAATAGCACAAGCCTCACGTTAAAATTCACTACATCCACTAGATAAATTTATCTTGAGTGCCTTAGGAACCCCCTACCAATGCATGCAATAAAATGAGGAGTTGTGATGCCCACCACATGTAAATAAGGCCTAGTTTCATTTTTGAGACTTGAATCCCTATGGCAATATTATCAATGCCCTTGTTCTCCCCTTTGACATGCTTTCATTATATTTAATTCACAAGTCATATAAGTTTTTTTCTTGTGGCTCCTTACTTTAATAGTTATTAATGTCAAAGATTTATATTTTAATCTTCAACCTCTTTTTTATTTATAATCATGAATTTATTGACTTCAATTATAATATTACATCAATCTCTCTTTCTTTAATATATAATATGCTATAAAAAATAAATTCTCATAGCCTTTTAGATTTCGCAATGATCTTTGGTATCAACACTACAACTTGCTTTTATACCAATTATTGAAATTGGAGAGAAATTTATATTTGTTCTATTTTATTTATAGATCCAAATATTTTTTAAATATAAAAATATAGAGATGTTACCTCTTCCTCTTCATTCAAAATATTGAGGAAAGCATTTTGAACCTACTTACCTTTGAAGCTTCTATTGTTATAGCTTTCCACCTCCACTCTAACTTTGAGATCCCTCGCCAAATTACTTTAGCTCAAGAGTGGCTTAGAAATATCCCTTCTAATGTGCATGATATAATTTTGAGCTATGATGCCCACCCCATGTAAATACGGTACTGTCATGTTTGAGAATTGAATCTCAATGGTAATATTTCCAATGCACTTGTTCTCCTCTCTAACATGCTTTCATTATGGTGGTTAGAAAAGTGAGGGAAATACAAAACCCATAGAAATAATGTCACCATTGTACCTTGTAGTCAAGTGTTGTGCTATAAATTTTCTCTTTAAGAAAAATTACTCATTGCTAAATGAGATATAAACCACATAGGAAGGCATCTACTATGGAAGGAGATAATAAAAATACGTATATTGAGCCAATTAAATATTATATTGAACAATAGTGTGTCCTTTTAGTATTACTAGGACAACAAAATCAACATTTTTCCATTCAACGCATACTAGTATTTATATTGAATAAATGATAAAGACTTTAAGAACATAAATTAATGAGTTGTGGTATTTTCTATGTAAATTATACACACACATACACATATACACATACATATATAAATACACACACACATACATACATACATACATACATACACATATATACATGCACACACACACACACATAAATTAAGAAAGTATTTCTATCATTTTATTATTATTTTAATACATTAATTTTTATTTTTTGATTGAGTGATATCTTAGTGTAACACATTTTTCACTACAAGTAAAATATTTCCATGATTTCTTAAAATTAGATTATTAACTCCAATATTTATTACACTTATTTTTAGTATATTTTGATTGAATATTTTATGTACATTATTAATTTTTTAATTAGTCCTATTAGAAATTTCAGATACCTATTTTGCCATAATACGTTTCGCCCAGCGTATATATTGAAATTATTTTTTAAATTAAAATAAAGACATCTACATGGAGAGCAATTCATTTTTTTGAATTTTTTTTCACTCATTTTATTATTTTTCTAATGTCTTAAATAAATATAATTTTTTTATAATTAACTATAAAATAAAATAAAATATAATAATATGCTAAACTTAAGAATTATATAAGACATTTTCAAATGATTTCATTTGATCCTCACAAAGTGAAGTAAGATTAAAATATAGTTGTGTTACAACCATGACATGTAGTTTATTGTATCTAAGTAGACAATATATTTTTATTTTGTTAAAAAATCTTCTATTCCGATCAATTAATAAAAAAGTTTGGATTCCATCTTGCAATCATTACAAATGAATGAATGAATAACTTTTAACACCCACAAGGCTAAAATTAGCCCATGTGATAATCAACCTCACAATTTTTGTTTTATGCATTTCAATTCTTTACCTATTCAAGGTGATGATGACCTCCCCCAACTTCTCAACAATCACCTCATTGGATACATAATGAATAACTTTTAATATCCACAAGGCTAAAATTAGCCCATGTGACAACCAACCTCACAATTTTTGTTTTATGCATTTCAATTATTTTCCTATTCAAGGTGATGATGACCTCCCCCAACTTCTCAACAATCACCTCATTGAATACATTGTACCAAAAAACCACTATGAAAATATTGACATGTTTGTTATGGATGGTGAAGACATCACACTCCATAATAAAAGTGTTTTTAGATTCCACTGCCTGTAATGCAAAAACACATATCCTTTCTCTCATGCTTCTTTAAGTTTTTCCCAACACCCCATTTCACATTGGAGTTGATGAAAGTTAGTTCTTAATTAAACAATAAGAATTTTGGCTCTCCAAAGAATACTAACCCCTATGTGCGCTTTTTGTTAATGATCATATAGAGTTGAGCTAGTCAAAATAATATTTCTTCTTTCTCCCTACCACTTTATCCCATATAAACTTGTAAGACGTATCCATAACTTATCTTTGCTATTAATGAGACATATGTTGAGACAAAATAACAGCTAATAAATGTGGAGTTGATGACAGTACGCCAAGATAGGACCCCACCCCACTATTGTGCTCTCTACCCTACTCAAAAAAGACAAGGGTGGATCTCGTCATATAGTCATTACAATAACAACCGATGAAATGTGGAGTTGATGACAGTACTACTGTATCCAAAGATAGGACCCCATCCCACTCTCATGCCCTCTACCCTATTGAAAAAAGAGAAGGATGGGTCTCGTCATACAGTCATTATGATAACAACCAATGAAATGTAGAATTGATGGTAGTACTACTGTACCCAAAGATAAGACCCCACCCCACTATCGTGCCCTGTACCCTACTAAAAATTTGGGTCCTGTCGTGCAGTTTATTTGGCAGGGGAGAGGCTTACAATTCTACGTCATTCAACGCATGGGTTGCGGAAGGAACGGCCCCTGTGTTGCCGTCCTCGTTGCAGCTGTAAAACGTTTTGTTGGGGAAGGGCGTCAAAATCTTTTTCCTCACCGGGAGAGACAAGAAATATCGTAAGGTCACAACGAAGAACCTTCTGAGAGCCGGTTATAAACAGTAGTCGGGCTTAGTCATGAGGTATGTTGCTCCAACTTATAACCGCTATATCTCACCTAGGAATGCGTTGTTTTCATTGTTTGACGGCGGCGTGTTTATATTGCAGGGGCGAGAGCGATGAGGGAACGACAGCAGTGGAGCACAAATCAGGGAAGAGGGAGGAGCTCGTGGAGAAAGGTTATCAGATTTTGGGAAACGTCGGGGACCAGTTGAGTGACTTGACTAGAACTGCTGTGGGCTCTCGTACTTTTAAGCTTCCCATTCCCATATATTAGATCAGCTAGAATCGATTACAGTACTTGTAAAATTGTGACTTCAAAGTTGTTTGGTTGATCATGAGTATTCATAATTAAAACAACAAATAATTTGACGTCGTATTGGTACATTAATAAGATATGAATTATTGCACAACTATTGTACTATCCTTTTCTTGGAGTCTCTTTTGACAACTCAACAAAAAGCATGCCGAGGTGACATCATATTTGATAATGTAGACCTGAAATCTTAACTATATGTAGGACTCCTGTTAAATAAGCTGTTCGACAAAATTAAAAGTAGTTTGAAATTGTCATGTATAATTTTGAGAGACATGAAATTAGGGTGCTCTAATTGGGTCCTCTCTTCTATTAAAAAATAGTAGTTGAATGAAAGAGGAAACCATTAAGATTTTAATGATTTTTTTAATTTTTATTTCTTTTATCAAGTCTTATAAACATTTATTATGAGTTTTGATTAAAAATTGTTTTTCTTATTTTCTTAGATAAGCAAGTTAGATTCATTTTAGGATGTTTTTATGCTTGATATGAATATTATTGTAAGCTACACACTCCATTATGAAATGTCATTTTATCTCTACCATGTCTTTGAAAAATATTTACTCATTTTTCATTCTTCTTTAGGTATAGTTCATCTACTTGTCTCACACCTAAGATGATAATCTAATCCTCAAGTGGACAATTAAAATAATTGTTTTTCTCTTACTTGTAACTCTCATGTATGTCTTTTTTTTGTGTTCCCATGTGGGGTTAAACACTTTGACATAATATGTTTTCATTCCAACATATTCTTCCTTCAACTTGGTTGCTTGATGGTTATCAAAATTTTATTTTATTTTAGATAACTTAATGTTGGAGTTATTGCGAAGGCTTCTAGTGGCAATGTTCATGATTTGATTGAAATACTTTCAAATAAAACTAAAATTTTGATTTTGAGGTTGTTTATTTGTATATTCTTTTGAATTATTTTAAGTTAACTCCATTTTAATTTGGCATACTACTCCGCTATACTTCACTCATTAAACATTATTTTGGTGACAAGATTTTATTGATTTTTTAGTCCCATAGATAACTCAACATTATTTCATCTATTTTATAGTAAGTATGAATCTTTCCACCTCCTCATATTCCCTTTTCCCTAAAAGTCTTGAATTGAGATGCTTGTGAAAATCAATTCCAATGTACTTGTATTTTTCTAGTATTTCTAGTGAGCTTTCTTCATAAAGAAAGAAAATTTGTTTCATTTTTCTTTTTAATGAAAAATAATCACTTTGGTTTTGCTCATGTTCACTTGCATCAAGAATAATTTTACCATATATCCAACAAGTTGGACACCCAAAATTGGTTAGTGTAAAGGAAATTGATATTAAAACATTTTAATTGACTATTTGAGTTTAGATTTTTTATTTTTTTTATCAACTAATGAATAGTGAATATTGTCTAAATAACACTTTTTTTCCTTCATTTGGACTCACTTTGATCACATTAACATTTATACAATAACTAGCATACAAGTGACATTTATGCACTAAGATTTGACATACTCCATGAACCTAGTTTAGTTTCCCCTCCACAAATCCTCTAGGAACCACTTCCAATCCTGAATTTTCCTATTTACCTACCAGTTTAAAATTTTAGCATGAAATTGAACTTGGTTTGATATTATAGTGCACCCATCCTTTCTAAATTTCAAAATTCAAATTAGACACGTCTCATCTCCCTCCAACTAGCCATTAAAGAGTAAACTCTCTTTCCTTCATCATTCACTAGCTTTTCATTGGCAAGAGGATTGCAAGGCGTAATTCTAGGTAAATTTTCAAATATATTTGTGAGTGTGTTAAATGTTGTAATATGGTGTGTCCCTTGTGTTGGAAGTTGAAGGTTGCATCAAATGGTTGTCCTTAATGTCAGTAGGTTGTCATTGATGTCAACACAGTATTGGATGTATGATTCATTTATAGGAAGTTATTTCCCATCCAAGATGACCGTTATATGTGGTCTGGTGTGTTGGTTTTGAGGTTTGGTTCCTACTGTGAAGACAAGCTATGATTCAGATATTTGAAGATCTTGGTTGACTTAGCGTCTGCAATACTAATTATGTCCTATGGATGTTTTGACTGACATAAGAAATGTGTTAACCTTATACAAGGTTGACCTAATTGATAAGTAAGATATATGTGTGTGTGTGTGTCTCCGGAAAGAAGGATGAGAGAGCAAGAAGAATATAGAGGTAGAAAAAGTGTGTGATAGCAAGAAAGTGAATGAGCGAATACAACAAATCATAATAAGCGAAGTAGGCAGAGATAATAAGTGTGTGATCAAAAAAAAATTATTGAGCGATTACTGATATACACTATTACTTTATAGAGCTTCATCTAGAACTGAATTCAACATAAGAAAGGTGTAATTCATCAGTTCATTTTTGGCAGTAAGCCATAACTTTTGTATTATGGTAGTGAGCCATTTTTGTATCTCTGGGTTGTAGCATTGTGGACAGTGAGTCCTTATTGTAAGCAGTGAGCCTTATCTCAGGTAGTGAGACTTTTTGTAATCGGTTTTGATGTTCTCTATAGTGTGAGTTAATCCTCACCATGGTTTTTCCTTGATTACGTTTTCCACGTAAATCTAGTGTTATTGTGTTTATGTGATGAATTTTAGTTTTTGCACTTATTGATTAATCAATTATGCAATATTAGGAACTTGTTCTGGTAAATGATTAAGGTGTTTGATTTGGTGACAACTGATTCACCCCCCCTCTCAATTGTCCTATTCAACAATTGGTATTAGAGCGAGGTCCTTTGGAATAAGTTTTATAGCTTGAAGGAGATCTTGGAAGGTTGAACTAAATGATGAAGGGATCTGACTTAGATGAATAATTGAGAAAAAACACTTCAGAGTCTGAGAATGAAGATCTAAAAGAAAATGTCAAACAAGCAGGTGAATGCATTTAGAAACTAAGAAATAAAATCTGGAAATTTAAGTTGAAACATAAAGAAGTTTACCAGGAACTAAAAGAAGCAAAGGAAACTACTAAAAATCTAAGGATGAAACTTGAAGAAAGAAAAAGAGTGGAAGAGAATCTGGAATTGGAAATTGAACAAAGCAAAGAAATTATCAATTTCAAAAGATAGAAAAATGTGATAAGCTTAAACAAGAAGTAGTAACCCTTAAATCTAATCTAGAAAAGGCAAGAAGTTTTGAAGAAAAATTTAAGATAAGCTGAGTGATGTTTGATGAATTTGTTTCATCTTAGAAGCCTGCAAAGGATAAAGGTGGTCTAGGACTTGAAGAAGGACAAAGTTCAAAGACTAATCCAAGTTTCAACAAAATGAATAGTCAAAGGAA
This sequence comes from Sequoia sempervirens, assembly GCA_007258455.2. Taxonomy (NCBI): domain Eukaryota; kingdom Viridiplantae; phylum Streptophyta; class Pinopsida; order Cupressales; family Cupressaceae; genus Sequoia; species Sequoia sempervirens. The sequence continues at coordinate 12,821 of VDFB02059305.1, read as the reverse complement.
ATTTCAAGGAGGTGCTTATCAAAGCAAGGACCAAAGGATCAATACCAGATGGACTCCCATCCAACAACCTAATAATCAAAGGTACCCATCTTTGAATGGATTTTGTTACTCATGCAATAAATTTGGACATAAAGCAACAAAATGTAGAAGTATGATGAACCAAAATAGGATAAGTCAGAATGTTAGATTCTTTGCTAGAAAATGCTATGATTGCAATAAGTTTGGACATAAATTTGTCGAATGTAGAAGTTAGATAATGATGAACAAGTTTAATACCGATAGAAGAATTCATTCCTTTCATGGATGCTATTACATATGCAATATCTTTGGACACAAGGCTAATCAAAGTAGGTCAAAGATGAATACAAAATATCTTGATCAAAGATATGTTGTGTGCCACTCTTGCAACAAACTAGGACATATCTCAAAATTTTGTAAGAGAAATACTAGGAAGAAACTGAATTCAGAACAAAAGAACAAGCCTATGAATATGGTAGATCTAGAAGAAGTGAGGAGAGAAATGGAAAAGATATAGAGAAAGAAAGAAGAACCTGAGAACAAGGAAAAATCAAATAATCTTGTATCTACATTCGGTGTAGAGACCCCTTTTATGAACTAAACCCAGTAATGGCTTCAGGGGGAGCAATCATAGAAAAATCTATCAAACCCCTGATATATGAGGTGTCATACGGTGACACAAGGATATGTGATGTGGATTTTCATTTTGAAGGAAATGAAGAAAATTTTGGTAAAAGATAAGCAATACAGAAGATTTGCGGAGCCTTTTTGCTTACAGTGCATTTCACAATATGACTAACAACTTTGGTAGAAGAAGAATCTGACAGACTAAAGTACAAATGATGATGTCAAAAGCAATAAATTATCCTTTATGGTGAAACCCTAAAAGTGACAAGTAAATAAGGAAAGTTGAGTAGTCATTTCTTTTTGAAGTGAACAAGCTAAGAAGTAAAGAGTTAGGGTCATTGGCAAGCCAAAGTATGGAGAACAAGGTTGAAGCAATGGATTCAAAGGAAATGGTGGTATTTAATCTGCATAGCAATGAATTGCATAAATTGAGTAAGTTATAGATTGATTAATTTGATCATGAAAAGATTTGAAATCTCGAGACTTCTCTTTCAGTTGAGCGAAAGCAAGCGATGAAGAATCTAGGGTACAAGGGTTTAGACATTTGGAGACAATTTCCATACTTTATGAATGTGGACATTGTTTGGTTTATCTTAAGAAGAATTCAAGGTGATCAGATGATATTTGACAAACCCTATGAGATCACGAAGGAAGCAATTGCAACAATAACAAGATTATGCAATAATGGACCTATTCCAATCAAGAAGTTAGTAAAGAACAAAGAGGTCAAAGCCCTAACTGGGGTAACAGGAGATCAAAGGCACTTCTAAGTCACACTATAATCGACCCAATGATAAGGTATGTGGCATATGGCATTTCATATAAGATTTATTTCAAAAATAGGGAAGGCTCTACTTCGATGATTGTCATTTATGGTGCACATCAAATGGTTGAGAAAAAGGAGGATTTTGTCTTGTGTGAGTTACTTAGGAATCAATTAATGGAAAATCTAACTATGAAAAAGAACGAAAATTACCCTTTTCACTTTGGATCTCTGGTTATATGCTTGATGATGTACATTTTTTGTAATCGTTACCATTGAAAGAGAATGTTGTGTGGAAGTCAGTTATACCAGTTGGGAAGCAAGTTTATTAATATCTGGAATGTCTAGCTAAAAAGGAAAAGATTTGTAAAGAATATTTTGAAATCAAAATAAATGTATGGAGCTCTGGCATGATTTTTAGTTTGATTGGGATACCTGAAGTAGGATTCTCCTCTAGAAAGAGGAAGGCAAGAAGAATTATCTCAAAGTTCTTTGAAAATAAAAAAGCAGAAGTCAGAGGAAAAGGAAGAAGAAAGAGAAGAAGAGATTATAGAAGCAGTTGATTTGGCACCAACTAATGATCAAGAAGACATTTCTAAAGAAAAGGTGTTGAAGATTCTTGAGCAAACTGGTGGATTGAAGAAGATTGGAGACATATGGTAGTCTGGACCATCATATAAACATGATGAGATTACAGATGCCTTGGATATTTACATAATTCATAATGATATTGATCTAAGTGAATTGACAAGTATTTTACCGAAAGTATTGATTGAGCAGATTAAAGATAGGCTAAGGACATAGTTACCTGGTGAAATAGTAGAAAAAGACAAAATTCAATTGGCTATGGAATCTAAATATGTTGAAATGCGCATAAGATATTGACTGAGAGCATAAATGAACTGAAAACATGCATCAAGAGTGTAAACAGTGTGTATAGGTATTGTCTTCGATGGCCTATTGCTATTGGAAATTAAAAGCAAAAAATGATGTATTGAACATGAACTAAATTCTATTGTAAAAACATATGATGTTCTTAATGACAAGGATGGAATGCAAATGAAAAGGATCAATTCCTTACAATTTGATCTTGCAGTCATTTTGGTACAAAGGGATGGTATTGTGAAGACCTTTTGGAAATTTAAAGAGATAATTGAGTTAAGATTGGAACAACTTTCCAATCTCCTAGTGGATGCTGAGAATAATGCATAAAATAATGCTATTCCAGATACTCTTCTAGAAACAATTGATTCAATAGCAAAGAACAATAGTATTTGTCTAAACATAGGGTTGGTAGTGGATTCTTGGAAGAAATGTCTTCTAGAACTAAAAGAAAAATACAAGGAAATATTCTAAGGGAAGAAGGATTGAGGTAAAGAACCATTTTTGATAACTTTTTATAGAATTCTTTTGAAGTAAAAGGGACATAGAAGTTTTTTTTTCCATTCATGTCAAAGGGGGAGAGGAAGCATGTGAAAAGAACGAGAGGAAGCATGTGAAAAAGAATGAAAATTATTTCATCTCATCAAAAGATTTACAAAGGTTTTTGTTGTTGGATTTTCACATCGTGTTGCCATCAATGACAAAGGGGGAGATTGTTGGAAGTTGAAGGTTGCGTCAAATGCATTTCATTAATGTTGAAGTAGGTTGTCATTGATTTCAACACAATACTGGATGTATGAGTCATTTACAAGAAGTTATTTTCCATCGAAGATGGTCGTTATATGTGGTCCGGTGTGTTGGTTTTGAGGTCCGGTTCCTACCGTGAAGACAAGCTATGATTCAGATATTTGAAGATCTTGGATGACTTAGCATGTGCAATACTAATTATGTCCTATGGAAGTTTTGGCCAACATAAGAAATGTGTTAACCTTATACAAGGCCGACCTAACTGATAAGTAATATATATATGTGTGTGTGTGTGTGTGTGTGTGTGTGTGTGTGTGTGTGTGTGTGTGTGTGTGTGTGTGTGTGTGTGTGTGTGTGTGTGTGTGTGTGTGTGTGTGTGTGTGTGTGTCTGAAAGGAAGGATGAGAGAGCGAGAAGAATAAGGTAGAAAATGTGTGTGATAGCAAGAAAGTGAATGAGCGAATACAAGAAATTAGAATAAGCGAAGCAGGCGAAGACAATAAGTGTGTGATCATAATAGAATTATTGAGCGATTACTAATATACAATATTACCTTTATAGAGCTTCATTGAGAACTGAATTCAACACAAGAAAGGTGTAATTCATCAGTTCATTTTTTACAGTAAGCCATAAATTTTGTATTTTGGTAGTGAGCCATATTTTGTATCTTTGGGTTGTAGCCCTGGGTATGTGCAGGATCATCATGGAAAAAATAGGCCCTTAAGTGGCAAAAAAAAAAAAAAAATCAAAGTTAGGCAACTTAACGTAAAAATTTGAATAAGTTATCTATATTATTTCAAAAATCACGTAAGAATAGAATTTGTAGCAAATTGAATGTAGTTCCTAAAGCGTACTAGGTTTGTTTAAAAAAAAAATTATTTGGTGAAAATTTGAAATTTCAATGCAATAGTACTTAAATTTAGGAAAAATAAGAAGTAGGGTCAATCGTAAACCACCCTAACCACAATATTTATTTAAAAATGATAATTTTTTTAATAAGATTTTTAGATATAAGTGAGGACTCATGTCGATGTGATGCATATTTTTTTGTAGTTTTTTTCCAAGTAAATAATTAATTATGAATTTTTATTACAACTTTTTAAAAATATAAAAACTCATATGCGACCACCTTAACTTGGTCAAAACTTCATGAAATTCAATTTTTCTTTTCTTAATCCTATAGTATGTGAAGCATAGAATGTGACTCATGTTTGATTCAAAAATGTGATACCGTTTGAAGCTATAGATGTTTTCAATCAGTCTATCAATTAGGACTTTATTCATGTCTGAATAGAAAATGAATAATAATTATTTATTAAATTCAAAGTAAAAGCATAATTTATATTGGTGAAATCTGAGAATCTCCTTTAAAACTCTTTTAGTTTCATCAATTTTGGGTTAAAAAAAAAGTTGTCAGCCACATACCCATTATATTGCCACTTTTTGGTCCATCATGATCCTGCACATACCCCCTGTGGATAGTGAGTCCTTATTGTAGGCAGTGAGCCTTATCTCAGGCAATGAGCCTTATCTCAAGTAGTGAGCCTTATTTCAGGCAATGAGCCTTTTTGTAATCGGTTTTGATATTCTCTATAGTGTGAGTTAATCCTCACCGTGGTTTTGGGTTTTCCATGTAAATCTGGTGTAACTGTGTTTATGTGATGACTTTCAGTTTTTACACTTATTGATTAATCAATTATGCAGTATTAGGAACTTGTTCCAGTAAATTATTAAGTTGTTTGATTTGGTGACAACTAATTCACCCCCCCTCTCTCAGTTGTTCTGTTCAACACCTTGTTCTTCCTTTTCCAACACGATGCTTGGGTTTGTGACATGGCTTAACTGCCTCCCATGGATCTTACATAAATCTAGTGGTTTTATCGGGAGTTGACAAGTCGATCTTTTGGTGCAACGACAACCACCAATGTAACAATTGGTATCAAAGTGAAGGTCACAGGTTCAAACCCCTTGCTTGTGCTGGGGGGATTATTGCAAGATGGTGTGTCCCTTGGGTTTGTAACATGGCTTAACCGCCTCCTGTGGATCTTACATAAATTTGGCGATTGTATTAGGCATTAACATGTCGATCTTTTGTTGCAATAACAACCGCCGATGTAACATTAAATGTTGAAATTGAAATCAAAAGGATAATTCAATGTAAATGCCCAATATAACATTCTATAACTAATTCATTGAAGAGTGCATAAATAAAGTGAACCAAATCAAATAAATCAAATATTACCTCACAAAGTGTTTATTCTTTACTCCATTGTGTGTGATAATGCTATAAAATTATTGATTTGTGGATTTCTCTTTTCTAGCATAACGTTGATCATAAATGGGTGTAATGATATCACATATTTCTTAAATAAATTATGAATGGTTTGATAGCTTGGAATGATGGGTGATATATAGCTTTCACTTGACATTCATAAACGATATATAGGATTGTCACAACCAGTTTAATTAGCTTAGCTAAATCTCTTCATTACTATATTAATTGCTTAAGTGATTAGGAAAGACAATTTGGTTATTTATTTAAGGGTAAATAAGAATGATTATAATGAGGATGATCAATTATGTGTTATATTTCATAAATGCACCATGAACTGTTAACGTTTACTCATATGAGAGAGAGAGAGTATCATCGAGAAGGTTCTAGTAGGTGGAGGTAACCTATCGTGATGGAATCATACACATGCATTTAGACTCGTATAGTTAGGTTGCATATATGTGTGTGACTAACAATAGACATTTCATGTTCTTATATTTGAATAATTGCATTATTTTACAAATGGTTCTTATATATAAATTATATGAGAATGAAATTTCTTTATAAAAATCTAGGTTAATTAAATAATTGGGTAGCTCATGTTAGAATTAGGTCATGAGGCAAACTTATTACAAGAGTGTGCTACTTGTGGATATATAGTTGCATTAAGATTTTTTGCCAAAATAAGCCCAAACAAATAGAAATTGGCATAATAAAGCAAACTAATATTTTAATTAATTATTATTATTATAAGTTAACAAGATTATAAAAATAATATTGCATCTTAGCATTACTAGTACTCTAATAAATAGATGGAAAATAATACTATTACTATTAATTTTATTATATTTTAATATTGTATGCTAATACTTTTATTTTATTTAAAATAAAAGAAAGATAGAATGACACTAATATTAATGTCATTATTAAAAAGCATATATTAATAAAGCCTGATCTTGCTTCCACATCTTGTATGACTATCAAAACTCTTTATGCAAAATCTGTAATCGTTGCATTCCTTGAGACCATTTTTTTTCCCCAATGGCAATCGTTAAACAGATCACATGACTTGTCTATGCCTCCACGGTTTGGACTTTAAATGTACAAGAGCTGGTATTATGACACAAGAAGTGTGAAGAAATATGGTGTCCAACGTATAAACTCTATGAAGAATAGTATTGTTGTGGTTATGACCATTTTTTTGAATTATAGGGAAAATTTAGAGTATCTTTTGTTACCTTCCGGGTAGTCTAGTTCACACATATGAAGAAATTATAATGAAAAATTTTACACCATAAATATTAGTGGGTTTTGAAATTGCTCAGCTGAATCATTTCTGGCTCTTTCTAATTCTTTGATAGTGAATAGTCATTATGGAAAGTGCAAATGGGTATAAGTGGAATATATTGTTCCCAATGACAATTATAAAGAGAATTATTCTATATAAAGTTTATGGATTCTTCTCTAAAGAGGCTAAGGATTTTGGAATTCTATGAACTTAATATAGACATTGAAAATTCCATGTCAAGTCTTTTATAAACTGCATTAAAACTGGAAAAGAATTGATTTTATTTTATATAAAATATGTAACTAATCAAGGTATTGGGTAAAGCAATATGCACATCTGATATTGCTCTATAAATCTGCTCAAAGAGATTTTATAGAATAAGTTATGTATTTTTGTGTTAGTGTGCAATATGCATATGTGTAGAAGAAATTGGTATGTTTTCTTTAAATAACTAATGAATGTCATACATACCAATCACGTGAGATATTTGAGAGGTTAATTATGTCAAGGATTTTATGCTGAGAAGTGGAATCTTCATTGTGAGATAGTCTGAAAAGATTTGCTGCATATTTTGTTAGGGTCTAGGATCCATTTTGAAACTACAACTGGACCTGTCATTTACATCATCTTGTATTATGCATCTTTATGTTTAAGGGAAAAGGTGTTTGTGTAAGTCATTTGGAATTTGTTTTATAGCAATATGCTAGTGAATGCTAGATGACTTAACGGGGAAAACCTTATGAGGGTAATTAAAAATATTTAAATTAAAGATTGTCTTTTTCCTTGAAACTGTTGTTCTGGATAAAATCAGAGAGCTAAAGTGTAGAGAAAACTACTCGCATGTGCTAAGGATTCATGCTAAATGCTTTCTGGGTTTTATTCCTTGTTCCTCCACCTTTCCAGAACATAATGTTTTTTAATTTTGGCCCAGGGAAGTGAAAGTTATGATTTTTTAAACACTTCCCTTTCTGCTGCAATCAACAGATTGAAAAAAGTTAATTGAATAAATAATGTGAGTTTGCAATGTTAATGGTTAATATAACTACTTAAGAATATATTGATATGAGTATGGCTAAATTTATTCATTGAACCTTGTTAGATTCTAAGGAAGGGTTCTAGGCTTGAGAACTAATGAATGAGAAAATTAGACCTTTGTTCCTAAACCACCTAGTTGGGAGCGGGTTAGGGAAAGTGTTGGTCATGGAGTAACCCTTTTAGCATTGACCTTGGAATTATGTAGCTGGGACTAATATCAATCTAAGATTTGTCTTTTGGCTATTGTTTTATCCATCATTAGAATGCCAAGATAACATAATAGATGATTGGACATTGTGCTATAGACATTATTATCATCTATTAGCAATAATAAGTAAGTTTTCTTGGTCGAGCTACATTTTCTTCCATAATTGGTGTATCAAATGGGCACGTGCTTGAATATATGATGCATGAGCACATAGGCATAGTAGGTCATCCGTGGTTCACATAGTGAATTATATGCCATCATGTACATGTTGGTCTCACGTTGCTAGATCCTTGTGATGGGTTGGGCTTCTTTGGTGGAGTAGCACAAGGAAGCTAATGCTTCGTGGTAGGGTCGATATCACCTTGATGATGCTCTCTCTCTCTCCATTAGTTTATGAAAGAAGGAAACCAAGGATGGTTATAGTGATACAAGTGCTATTGCATTTACTTATATGTATATATTGTCCTTCACAATTATGAAATTGTTATGGAAGAGCATGACTACCATTCATTAAATTGATTTAATTTTAATTTTAAAGATACTATATAAATTGTAGATAGACTTGTGATAAGATTAGTAGTTAGGGAATCATTTTATTTATTAATGAGTGCTTTCTTGAGTAATTATTCACTAATTTATGTACTTTATTAGTGATTAATTGGGTGGATATTACAAGGATGGTTTGGAAGATCAACGAGTGAGATTAATTGAGAGATCATGATGAATTTGCAAGTGACACGTGTCATGACAAAGGGCTTGGATGATTAGTTAACTAGCTAAATGGATGAGTGAAGTGGAAGCATGGATATGTGAAAGTGAAAGTGAGTAGGAGTGATTAGGAGTTGCTTTGTTTACTTTACTCACTTAGAAGATATAAATTATAGAATTAAATAAATTTCATGTGCATGAGAGAAATATAGATAGGAAATAAATAAAATATTTATTTTATTTATTTTTAAAAGAATTAAAAATATAAAATAAATTAAATAAATTAAATAAATTAAATCAATTTAGTTAATATAGAGAAAATGTTAGCTAATTAAATAATTAAAATTATATATTTAATTAATGTGAATAGAAGAAATTGAGAAATTAACTAAATAATTAAAAATTATTTAATTAATGTGGATAAAAAAATTTAATTAATTAATTAATTAAATACTATTTAATTAATGTGAAGAGGAAAGATGGATGATTTAATTAAATAATTAAAACTATTTAATTAATGTGGATGAAAGAAAATGATAATTTGATTAAATAATTAAAAATTATTTAATTAACGTTGATGATAAAAAATGATGAATTAATTAAGTAATTAAAAATTATTTAATTATTGAGGAGGATGTGTTAGCTTAATTAAATAATTAAATAATTATTTAATTAATATTGATGGCTAAGTTGATGAGAAAAGACGATGAGTTAGAAGAAATGCGTCAGTTATTTTAGATGTCTACATTTTTCTCGTCTTTGAGACAATGTGTGCTTCATTGTGCTGCTTCCTAAAAAGATACATATTGTCAAAGTAGTACTCTTTGAGGATGATACGCCCCAGAATGTGCCCTTTCTACTGGACCAAGGGATAGCTGCCGGTTGCCCTCTTGAGATCAATAAGAAAAATATTTTGGGCTCATCCCTACTTATAGGAAATAGGTAGGTTTAGTGATACAGCTAAAATGAAGCTGAATGGTGAAAAATGTAAATAGAGTGATGAGGATGAAAGCATACGGAGGCATAAACTAAGGGTAGGGATACAATTTCTTGCTCGCAGAGATTGGTTACTGATAGACTATTGGCAACATGAGTACGAGTTTATCCAGTTATATTGATCTCAACATTGTATTGATGAATATTGACATTACAGTTGGCTGGGTGGCTTCTACATCGAGGTAATGGTACCTACCATAGTCATAAAATCTCTATTCTTCTCTGCCAGAAGAATGAAGGATTATCTTGGCTAAGGGCCGTAATATCATAGTCTTTGAAAGTATAGAGAATCCATTCTTTTGGTCCAAGATTGGTTCTTGAGGCATTTTGTCCGCGGTCCCGATGACTCTCAAGTATTTTGATGACCTTAAATCCAAATTCCTTTCATCTCTTATGTCCTTCCGTGCTATATACGATGGTGATATCTGGGTTTCATAACGATATCTTTCCAAAGTACCTATTTTGGATTTGGTTAGCATTCCACCCAGAGAAGCATATTTTGATATGAATCTAGGACCGCGAAATGTTATTGGTAAGCGAATTCCATGTGGTACGTCGGAGGTACAATGCTGCCTGTGAATAAATCACTGGTATATTTTGGTGTTGTCTCACCAAGCAGTGTCGACCTAATATGTTTGGGTCGTGCGAAGTTAAAGGAAGTATTGATTAGTTATGTGGGGGCTATTATAGGTCCATGTCAACCTATTTGAATACATTATGAGTTTTTAATTAAGGTGTGAAGTTTGTATGTTTGATCTTGAGCTAACAAATTATTGTCTTGCATGATACATCTAATTAGGCCAACCTAATTGATGTTGTAGGTGATTGCAAATGTAATGGGTATATATGTAAGATCATTTTTAGTGTTGTAGTGTATGGTATGAGATGTGTGTGTACTATAGAATATGTGTAATGTGAATTCTAAGCATAACATACAAACGTGATGCCAATGTAAAGCAAAGTAGAGTGTAGAAGTTGTGTAATATGAAGTGTGTTGATTTAGTGTATTAAGCTCCAGTGGAAGTGTATTTCTTACATATTGTAGATGCATTTGTAGTAGTTCAAATCTTGGAAATGAGCCACCCCTCTCTTCTATTTCTCTTATTCTCTAGAGAGTCATTCCACCAGACAGTGATTCCATCTGGCAGTGAACCTTTCTGTAATATCTTATAACCAGTTATAATATATATATTGTGAGCTAATCCTCATCATGGCTTTTTCCTTTTTGGGTTTTCCACATAAAAAAATGGTGTTCATGTGTTATATTCTTTGATGGTTTCTTTCCTTATTGCAAGTCGAATATGATTCTTGTGATGAATGTTTAAATGTTTAAGTGGTTTCAGAGAATACTAATTCACCCCCCTCTTAGTATTTAGGGTGTTCAACAATTGGTATCAGAGCTTGGTTCCTTCATTTGGCTTGATCGCTAAGGTAGATCTTGGAGTTCAACAAATGGCTACTAGGAGATGTCCTAATCCTCCAAAAGAAATTACTATGGTAGGATTTAATGAAAAAGATTGCATTATTGATATGGAAGGAGAACTCAAATCTACGGGTTGAATAACTTGGATAAAGGAGAATCTGAGAACAAATATCTGAAAGGGATCCAAAGATCTGAAAGGGATCTTAGTGATGCAGATGGATGATTTAAGATATTGAGAGAGAAACTCAAGAAAGCTACAGATAGGATCAAAAAGATCAAGAAATCAAATGAGATCATTCCCAACTTGAAATTATAGATTGAAGAAAGTAAAAGAGTTGAAGATTGCCTAAATACTAAACTGAATGACAAATCTAAAAAATGCTCAAAACTTGAACAAGAAGTTGTAACCTTGAGATCAGATCTAGAGAAAACAAAGATTCAAGAAGCAAAATTCAAGAAGAGTATTGCAATGCTTAATGAGATGATTGCAAATCAGAAGGGATTTAAAGATAAAAGGATTATGGTTTGAGAAAGGTGAAAGCTAAAAAATGGATCAAACTCCAAAAAATACTGAAAAGAAGATTGAGGACAAGAAGAGAAATGGCAAGCAAGTTCAAAATTAGAGGAAAGATTTCATAAGATCACCAATCAGACAACCAAATGCACAAATTTACCCATATTTTAATGGTTTTAATTATTCTTGTAATAAATTTGGACATAAGGCTATGGAATGTAGAAGAAAAATAAATTAGAATGTTCAGTATTTTCTAATCAATGTTTTACATGCAAAAGATTTGGTCATAAGGCTAGTGAATGCATAAATTAGATGATGAATGGCTATAATAATGGTTTGATGTTTCAATTTGTTAGTGGCTACTGTTATACATGCAATGGATTTGGGCACAAATCTAATCAATGAAAATCTTGAATAGATGGAAGTAAGTTTGTTCAAAATTTAAAATGCCACAAATACATTAAGTTAGGAAACATTGCTAAGTTTTGTAGAAGTAAGAATGTGAAGGTTGATCTGGTAAAGAAGAATGATCCAGTGAAAAAGGTTGATCTAGTAGAGATGAAGAAAGAGATGAACAAGATATGGAAGAATAAAGAGGAGAATGAGGTTAATGATGAGTCTATGCTAGCTTTTTGTGTAGATAAAGCTAAGTTAAGAGCTTTGTCTCAAGAGGAGTTTTAACAAAAAATCGTTAAGCCCTTGCCAAAAGTATGGCGTTGATTCCTTCAACACGTGGATATGAGGTATAGGTTGATATGCTTGACCTATTGGTGAAAATACTGGTGGAAAATATCAAGATGTAGAAGTTTGCAGAGAAATTGAAGGTGATTGTGCACTACAGTTAGGGCTTATTAGCTTTTTTCCTAACTTCAAATTAAGCATTCAATGCAAATTAGGTTATTTTCAAAAAAGGTTTATAAGTGATTTAACATGTCTAAGTCATTTGCAAATGAACATTTGAGGAGAGAAGAGCAGTGAAGGAGCGGAGTGAAGTGTTTCAGAGCTCTTGTGCACGAAACCCTCATTGACTATGATCGAAAGGTATTTATAGTTCCTACTTTCCCTAAGCTTTTGAAGTACTTTCATTGTGATTAGAAGATGTATACCCCACAAGTTGTCAAGGTTGTGGATTGACCCCATCTAAAATTCAAATGGTACCTTGATAAGTCAATGATGACTAATCCAGATGGTGCATTCTCGAGCATTCCATATGGTGTGTTTTTGATAAAGTAAGATACATTTACAGGGTGCAGTAACCTTACACAATGATACCAAAGGGGCCAAAAAGAGACCAAGTTCAAAATTACATCCAAGACCAGAAACAACAAAAAAAAAAAAAAA
>VDFB02059304.1:0-11072 GCA_007258455.2 Sequoia sempervirens | reverse complement strand
ATGTGCATGGCAAAGAAAAGGAACAAAGTCAAAGAGTTGTTAATAACAATTTGTTTACAGTTGTATAACATGGTAAACACTCAAATGTTGGGCAAAGGAAAGATAAAGGACCCGACGCGGGTAAATACAAAGCGCAATAAATTGCAGATCCTGGGCTAAAGATGGAGACGGAGCTGAAGGAAGTTCATGGTGTTGGTTTTGCTAATGCTTGTTTGTGTGCAGGTATAGGTGAAAGGAAGCAAGTAAATGTTGAGCCAAAAATGGATAAAGAGTAGACCTCAGGACTGAAAATACAAACACAATCATATGCAAATGTCAACACATTTTCCAATACAGGACAGTTTGGTATGGTAAAATGTAATAGGTTGATTTTAGGAGGGTCATGAGTAATTTAAAGTGTTTTGAGTCTTTTTATTCTAAATAAGGTCAATTAAGACCATTTATGTTGAAATTAGGTGAGTTGGAGTTTTGGGGAGTCAAGTTGTTCAAGATTGCACAAAATAGATGCAATTATTTAAGATGTAATTTTGAGGGAATAGGAGGGGTCAGTGTTTAAAAGGTAGTTAGAAACGTTGGGAAGTTGGAGAACTAAATTATAATTGCTCTATAAAGCCTTAAAGGGCTCGAAGGAAAAGTTTGGTTGATTCATTTGAAGAAAAATTCAAACAAAACACAACGTTCTCTGCATATTCCTGTGTTTTTTATCTTTGTTTCTTCTGTACATACTTGTACAGATTTGGGAAGCCTTGAAATTCATTGGATGTTATACTGACTTGTTCTAAGTACCTTTAGAACTTATTTTGATTGCTTTTTATTCATTTAAAAAGGAGATCTCAGAAGTTTTCATTGACAACCTGTTAATAACACATTGAAGGAGATCTTCAAAATTCAATTGGTACTCATTATGGACCCTACACATTGAGTTATGTGTTTGTATAATTGTCTTTGTAGAGATCATTTGAGGAGTAACAATGCAGGAACAATAGGTCACAAGGAAAATATAGAGGTAAAGGAGGTAAGGATAGTGAAGTTGCATGACAATATTGTTGTAGGGACTATTGAGTGTCCTGTGGCTATGAATAAGGATGAGAAACAAGTTGAGTTTGTAGGTACAGGGGTACATAAGCCTGCTATAACAGTGATGGAGCCAGTTGATGGAGTAAACAATAAAGGACAGAAAAAATAGGGTATTAAGGACAATTGCAGGCATGTGCATAGCAAAGAAAAGGAACAAAGTCAAAGAGTTGTTAACAACAGTTTGTTTACAGGTGTAGAACATGGTAAACACTCAAATGTTGGGTAGAGGAAAGATAAAGGATTGATGACGGTAGAAATACAAAGTGCACAACATGGCAGACCTAAGCAAGGATATGAGATTAAGTTGAAGGCAGTTCATGGTGTTGGTTTTGCTCATACTTGTTTGTGTGCAGGTACAGGAGAAAGGAAGCAAGTAAATGTTGAGCCAAGAATGGATAAAGAGCATACCTCAGGACTGAAAATACAAACACAATCATATGCAAATGTCAACACATTTTCCAATACAGGACAGTTTGGTATGGTAAAATGTAATAGGTTGATTTTAGGAGGGTCATGAGTAATTTAAAGTGTTTTGAGTCTTTTTATTCTAAATAAGGTCAGTTAAGACCATTTATGTTGAAATTAGGTGAGTTGGAGTTTTGGGGAGTCAAGTTGTTCAAGATTGCACAAAACAGATGCAATTATTTGTTTGACTCAAATAATGGTGATATATGTTTGGTTGTGCTTAGGCAGATAAATTTTGCATTTGTAATCATCTTATGCCATTATGAAAGGTTGGGAGAAGTTGTAAAGGAAGTTGATCCTGATTAATGATGTTGATTGAGTGTTTTGAAGAATTTGAAGGAGATTGAAACTCTTATTTCAAATGTTTGTGTTGGATAATGTTACAATGAGGCATATAGTTTAATAAGTGTGTCAAGGTTTTGATTTCTCTCTTGTCTTTGCATCATCTCCATGTATGCAAAAATGTAACTTATTTCATCCTTCTGATGGCTTTATTGACTTGCTTTTTTATAAAAAAACATGTCTGATGTAGAGCTAAGAGAGAAAACAACACCTTGACACACTTATTCAACTATATGCCTCTTTGTAATAGTTTCCAACTCAAACATTTGAATTAAGAGTCCCAAACTCAGTCAAGTTCTTCAAAACACTCAGTCAACACCATTAATCAAGATCAACTTCCTTTACAACTTCATTCAATGGCACATGATAGTTGCAAATACAAACTTTGTCTTTAAAAGCACAATCAGAACATATGTCACCTTGCATTGAGTCAAAATAACAAATAAATACTTTTACAACATCTTCCCTTTCATTATACCATTAGTTCCTTATGACCGTCTTTCAAGATATAACAAAGAGACTCTTTGATTACAAGCACAAATTTGGATCTCTAAGACACAATCAATCCAGTCTATGCGCTTTACACAACCACTTATGAGGTTTGAAATGGAAGAGATGCGTTCATTCAATTACAATCCTAGAAAATAAAATCCACATTCAAATTTGAAGAAGTGTAATTGCAAATATTGCTATGACAATCTACAAATGAGTATCTAGTTTGTGAAAGGAAATTATCTCGAGAAAATATGGAGTTGGGACTTAATGTCAAAATAAAATATGACATAAATGAGGAACTCCAATGGCATTTAGTGCCAGAAAAATGGTTGAGTTGTGAGAGTGTTTGGTCTTATTTTGTTGTTGCTTTTATGTATTTGCATACTTGTAGGAAAATTGTTAGAAAGAGAAAAGAAAGATGTTTTTTGGTCATGTTTTAGAGCAAGTTGATATTAATGTTTCATGTGTAGTGTATGACTACTTTTTTGAAAGAAGGAATTTGGATTAATCATTGGAGACACTTTGTAACTAAGTATGCAATGAGGGTTTTTTGGTTGGAAGTGGGAAAATGTAGTTGATAAAATCAAAGTAACTAACCTATAGTTCTTTTTTGTATTAGTGTTCATTCAAGAGTTTGAATTTGATAATGCCAATAAGTGTTCTTCTTCTTGCTTTCGACGAGCTACCTATGGACTTTATTGCATGCATGCATATCATTGAAATGTGAAGGCTAGTTTTATGCATAGGCTTACAAGTTCACACACTCTAGAAATAGTTGTTAATGTGAGGTCATACTGATCTACATTGTTGATATTGATTGTTTCCTTTTCAAGTGTTAGGCTTTGTGATTTGTGTATTATTAAGGCCCATGCCATTTTGAGTGGGATTTGATGACAGAGACCATGATGAAAAGGGGCAACAAGTACATTTTTTAGATTATTGTAATTTTATTCCACAAAAACAAAATATTTATTCCACAAAAACTATTAATTAGTAATTTTATTTGTAATATTTTATTATTAATTATGGCAGGCTACGATTGAAAATAAGGTCTTGACAAAGGTTTTAGAGTATGTTTATTAAAATGAAATTATGGCCAAGATTTAATAATGACACATTTATTTAGTCATTTTATTTGTACAATGATGGTGGGCACAGGTTGTGGGTTTTTCGATGACCAATTAAGTCTTGCAGTAGGCCAAATTAGTCACTTATAAATGACCAAATTAGTCATTTATTTGTCAAGTCTACTAGTGTTAGTCCATGACTAGAACTTTTAGTCAAGTGGTCATTTTGTTTCCAAATTCCACTAGTAGCTATTGAACACCATATATATGTGGTATTTGTCTTCTTGGAGACAACAAGCTTTATCTAGTTATCCATTATTGATTCTTATTCTCTCTTTTTTTTTGTATGATCTATGCACGTTATTTTTCATTGTGCTAGTTGTTAGAACTGAAAAATTTCACATTTTTCACTAGCCTCCACCCACCAATCCTCCACATTCCACAAAAATTCATCACATTTTAATTTTATGATCAACACAAATTGTTGAAATTTGTGTGACGAGATCCATTTTGGCAGCATTGGTGATTTGTGCGCATAAATACGGTTGAGACTCTGTTTTTCCTGGTATGGCACTTCGCCACATCGACCTATTCCGTGCATCATCGGTGGAACCCCCATCATAGCCTCAATGATGGCCTGATGAAAACAATTCATAACCTAGTATTGGTGTAACAACACCCTATCAGGCTAACTCCTAAGGCGTTCCCCCCAATAGACTGATTGTTCATCAAAAGTAAGCACATCATTGTAACACATGAACATCAGTGGAACAAATATCTACATTCCCTTGATGGCCCGATATGATCATAAATTATCAAGAATTATTATATATCAGGGGAATTCATGTGTATCGGGGTAATATATTTCGGTGGGTAGATCAAAGGAGAATTGTTCATCGATGGAGAGGGTGGCTATCAGTGAAATAAGGATTGCAGTCTCGCTAATACAATGATGATGATTGATTGATAACTAATATGACATATCAAGGAATCATCCAAATATTTAAAAATAAATGCTTCCCCCCAATGACAAGACTAAAATGGGTGGTGTATTTATGAGCGAGAGTTGAAGTGAATTAAATCACAAGTTGATTGCATAATTGTTGCATAGTCTAGAAGATTTCACTGAGAATAGAAGTAGAAAGGAAAATCTAGGATTTCTCACATAGCAGAAACCAATGGAGGTGAGACCCAAGTAAGTACACCAATCCCAGTTGACAATTTGTATTTTTCAAAAGATTAAGAATTCAAACAATGGAGGAAAATGTAGAAAATCCCAAAGCTAAGAAATAGAAAACTGAGAAGAGACTCTTGAATAAAGACTTGATAGATCAATGCCCTAGGTTGGGGCCAAGAACCTGGAGGGGTGCTCAAATGAATCCTTCAATGGATAGATTATTAGATAAACATAAAGGCTTGGGGGATAGTTGGACACCATGACACGGATATGCGCTTTTCATGTATCATTATAGGAAACAATTTAGGTTTTAGCTAGTCTGCAACCCATGGAGGTTGAACTTGGGAAGACTCATGGTGCCCAATGTGTTTGTAAATGTAGAATTAATTAAAGCTCTGGATAGCAGATATGACCCCAAGAGAACTATCCAAGGACATAATGGGGTTGACATGCTTGTCATTTCTAAGGATTTAATTTCTAATGTATTTTTCAGTTGGAATGTCCTATGAACTTTCCATTCACAATTAGAGATCCCTTGACAAAGTATCACCATATGGATATTAGCTAAAAATGATGGAAACTACCCTTGCATAGTCCTAAGAATGAAGGAGGCCAACTCAGGAGGTTTTCAAGTAATGAAAACCCTCCTTTTCATGAGGACTTTTTTGAAGAATATTTTATATACACTTATTATTGAGCTAGTTAGGTCCTGGGGGTAGAGGTCCCACCCCTAATGTCTATTTCCCCAATGGTCTTAGCTGCAGACATACAAAGAAATGACTCCAGGTCATTCAATTATGCTAGATACTTGGCCAATGGCCTAAACAAGGAGCTTGAAAAGATTAAAAACAATAGTGGATATATTCATTTCAAAAATTATTCTCTGTTCATGCATTTGCTCATGCACGAGGGACATGTTAGAAGGGTTCGAAGTCAATAATTAAGAATAAAAGATACAAATGAAAATGGGAACCTCAAACTTGTACAAATGTGGAATTCACTATGGGATAGTCGATTTGGTAGATCTCATTATCTTTATTTTGAGGAGTTTTTTGTGAAACCATTAATGGAGTGGCTGAGATATCCGCATGATTATAACTTATCCCCAGAAGTGCACAATTTTCTAAGACCAAAGGAAAATGACCTAAGGGAAAAGGTGGATCATAACTAGGGAGACTGGTATGCTTTTCTTGACTGCATAGTGATTAGGGTTTATGGTTTGAAGGAACTCCCTACTTGTTTCCACGAGTAGTTCTTGATAGAATTTCCTACTTAGAAATTGTGAGGCAATTGGAAAAATATGATTCCAAAAACCTCAAAGGACACAACAAAAAATTGATGATGCTTAGTACCTTATGTTTTGGAGACTTTATAGTGGTTGCAAATGAGGGATATGAGGAAATTGATGCTAAATTAGCATAGTATAACCTCTCTCTCGGTAACAAAAGGAAAATTTTTGATGCAGAAGGATTTATTCACAAAGTAAAGTTATCATAGGGGTTATAATGATATGAGCATGTATTCTCAGTTGAATATGTAATTAGAAACCTTGATGAAGCCTCTACCACTAAAAGAATGATTTCCTATAATAAGGTTATGCTTGCAAAGGAATGGAAAAGAAGAAATGTTCCATCTTATTTGAAAGAATTTGGTGAAATACAGGATCCTCTAGCAAGGATTGAGCAACTCATTGCTCATATGGATGAAGTGGTAAAGAATGTGCCTTCATTTTTCTTTGATGCCCCTCATGCAACCTATTCAGGAGTGCATGATGAAGATATAGAGCTCTTAGATTATATCCCTTCACATCCAACTCTTGATTTTATTTTTTCTATAGATACTGATATGAGTGAAGAAGAGGAGAGTGATGAGGATGAAGAGCAAGTACAACAAATAAGCGATCCTATAATTCTACAGTATGAGCCTCCTCAAGAACACAATGTTGTAAGATTTGAAGCATTAGATGAATTATTAGATGATATTAGGGTCAAGGCTAGACAAGAGTTCATTTCTGATGGAGATTTTGTTAAGTCTCCTAAGTTTAAATCATTTGTTTACAAATATAAAGGCAAGAAGATGAGACAAAAGATGCAAGATGTCACTCTTGAATGAGAAGTTGCTGTTTTGAAATAATTGAAGAAAGAAACAGACAAAGAGATGGAGTCCATCACTCCTAAGTGAGGGAGAGAGTTACTATTAGAAGCTGGAGTATTGCTTTTGCTCGAATGGGATATAAGCTCTACAATTGTGTTTGATAGTTTCAAAAAGAGAGGAGATAAAACAATGAATTTAATAGATGAAGCAAGTGACAAGATGTATTTAGGATATGGATACAATCTAGATGAGGCCACCTTGCTTATTTGGTCACTGTACCCCCATGAAAAAAGACCAGCTATCATTGATAATCCAAACCAAATGTTTGGACATCTCTTGGTTCAAAAAGTTGGGGATACCAACCCCATGGAGACAACAGAGTTGAATGAAAAGTTCACCAAGGCACATATTGATAAGCTGGTTAAAGAAAATGATAGGTTGAGGAAGGAATTAGCACATCAAAGAGAAAGATCATATTCCTCTTCCACACCAGAATTTTATTCCCCATGGCTTTAGAAAGATAAGAGAGTATTGGATGTAATGGCTGATACAAGTTATTGGAAGCATTTCCACCTGAAATCTCAGGAAAAATGTAAATAATTGGAGAAAGAATTCAAAACCATCAACTATAATACTACATCTGAAATGACCAAGGTAAGATTCATTAAGATGATGAAATGTGAAAATGAATATTGGAGGAGATTTAAATAGGTACTCTCAACGATAGAGGAGAATGAACGATTACAGGGGAGGATAATCAAATAGAGACAAGAACTTCAAGAAAAGCAAATCTTGAAAGGACATACAATGCAAACAAATAAAAAATTAGTAGAATCACACAATGGATATCATAATAGGCTCGTCGAGGATTTCATGTGCTTCAATTCAACTCCGACAATCTATGATGATATGGGAAATCCTCGAGAATATGATGATTGGAAGGAAGATTTTAATGCGATTATGACTGCTACATTACAAGAGATCAATGGCAAGGATATAATTTTACAAAATACTCACAACCAACTCGAGAAGATGATGTATAGGAAGTATGATATGAGAGAGGTGATCTCCAATGCAGATACTTGTGTTGAACAAGAATACATCCATCACCTCTTAGCATTCAATTTGTTCCTCAACCAAACTATGGATACACCAGACACAATAGGGAAACCATTAGGATGAAAGGAGTTAGTTGACAACACGAGCACCATATAATGGAGTAGAATCTTTGAAAAAATATTAGGTGGTCATGGGCTTCTGCTTCGAGATTAATAGATTAGTGCATTTAGTTATTGCAAGATTTCATTTTCTTAATTATGTTTATTTATCAAACAACATGACTTTTTGTAACGGGTTTGTAGCTTGTTGCCTCTCACATATTAAAGAGAGACCAAGACCCGAATAGATCATCCATCTCATATCAGAAACTACTATTATAATGCATATTATTCAAAGATAAATATAATGGAGAAGGTTATGCATAATTGTTAATTTTCTTTCAAGTGTTCAACTGTTGTGTGGATTTATATGCTTATATGTTATTTGGCTGTCTCTGATGTGGTTTTTTATGTTATTCAAATTTAGTGTGTGGAAATACATTTAATTTTTCAATACACATTTTTTTTAGTTGTGTGATGTTGTTGACTAGTTTCAGTGTGTAGAAGAATTAAAATTACTTTTAAGAAATCAAATTTGATAGGTTCTTGTTTGGATTAAAGTCCTTTTGAATAGATTGTCTTAGTTGGTTTCCTTTCACATTTGAATTAAATCCTTTCAAAAATTCATAGTAACATAAGGGGATATCACTAGTATTACTAAGAAGAGTCCAAATAACTGACATACTTGCACCTTTTCATAAGTTGCAAACATTCAAAGTTCCCAACTATTCGAGTTAAGCTAAAGAGTGAATCTACCTATCTTACAAAACCCTATCTCCAAAATCATCATTCATCCCTCCACTCCATCCATCCAATAGAAGTAGGCACTGGTAATAATTATATATTACATACAAAATACAACTCAAAAAATTGAACTCTCAATTACTCTCACTAGTATTTAGACAGTAAAACTCTACATCTGCTTCATCTTACGTGCCATAGTAAGTAGATTGCTCAATCTAGGAACCATATCTATTTGAAAATCTACCTTATTGTTCAGGTATACCCGCCTAGGTCTAGTAGAGCCTGAAGAGTAGAAGGTAATCAATCCTACTTACCTTGTTCATGGGGCAAAGGTGTATTGAGGGATTGGCACCCCCTTATGGTTTAAAACCTGCACTTTGAGACCTAACACTAGTGATGATGGCCTAGGTTTTTTCATCAAAATATATGCATGACTTCCATGGTTTAACTACATCTCATTGTCCTTTCCATGATGAGAAGGTAGAGGTAGATTTCAACAAGAGCCTCCATTATTTGAATTGGCATCAAACAATACCTTCAACCTCAACTTATTTCATTACATATAATGAAATTTCCCCAATTTTCTTTATTGTTTAATCACACAATAAGGGGCCTTTAGATCCCAATGGTACCTTCCCAATCTACATATACCTTCAGTGTTAATGAAAATCATAGGCATAAGTGAAAGTATTAGGAAGGCAGGTCTATTTCATCTAGATTTTTTTCGTTGTTGAAATATGTCTACCTTAATTGATGCAAATTTGTTCATGATATTTATGCATGATCACTATTGCTATCTATGCTCTAATTTTTTGATATTCCCATGATTTGTTGCCTACAGTACTTGACTAATGACTCTCTATGAATAACCCAAGTATAGTGCCTTAACTGCTTTCAAACACAATGTGGTGGGTAAGTGTTGCGTTATGTGATAACCATACACGACTTAGTTAAGAAATGAGAATCTCACTTATAATATTTTCTCAATGAATTGGGATCATGTATGCAAATACATGATGTCTATCTTTTCATTTTTCCCTTTTCAAGCTCACTTTTGAAAGCTCCTAAGTGGTTGAAGAGACCAGTTGGTGTTAATTTTGGATTTGGAGAAAAGCTTGCTTCATTTCAGCCCAGTACAATGTCACAGAGTGGTGTTGGCTCTTTTGAGGTAGAGTACACTGTATTCTTTGGTAAATGTCATTAAGATGATATATGGTCTTATTTTTCTACTATTTTCATAGGTATATATACACAATCTTGTTACCGAGGATAGTTTGGTGCTTCATTCAATAGAGTTGTAAGTTGCAATAGTAGATGGTGAGAAATCAGCATTGAGCTTTGTGCGGAAAGAAGTCTTAGGATTCTTAGTTACTTATTTTTGGATAATTTTTGAATGGGATTAATAACAATTTACATTCATTTGTATTGTTTCACTTGAATTTTTTTGGTTTCTGCATTGATTTAGTTTAGAAGAAGAGAGGGAGACATGGAATTTCCTAAGAGTCATGTTTGAAGATGAAGGAAATTCTAGGACAAAGCTAATTGAGCACCTTGGATTTCAAGTGCAGTCAACAAAGAATCAAGACTTACATGAAGCTCAATTTTCCAACATTGATGATATTAGTAGTGAAATAATCAATAACGTCACTCTTGATGAAACAACACAATTAGATCCATTAGTTCAATCAAAAGGTGGACAAGATGTTACATCCCCCAAAGACAATAACGAGGAGTTTTTTGATAATGTGCACAGTCTGAAAGAAGATTCCTCACTTCCTCTCACTGAAAATGATTTTTTTGTTGGGAAGGATACCCTTGGCAATGGAGAAGAGGTGCAACATGAAGCTACTAAAGATTTGATTGAATAATAAGAATTCTATGAGTCCATTCAAAGTTATTTAGTTGTTGGTGATTATAAGGGAGCAGTCATGAAATGCTTGTTAGCAAACAAGATGGAAGATGCACTTCTAATTGCTCATGTTAGGGGGAGTTCCTTATGGGAGAAAAATCATGATGAATATTTAAGAAAAACAAATTGTTCCTATCTTAATGTTATGCTTCTATACTAATTGCATGGAATTTGCAACGTCTTAAAGTCTTTAATGTTTTATGTTTTACCATCCTTCTTGTATTCAACTATCTGGATTTTAGAAGGCTAACTAGCTTTGTTTATCTAAAATATATTTCTTTCTGTGGAATATTTTCTAACTTAACACTATTAGTGTAGGTGGTTTCTGCTATGGTCAATAATGATCTTATTGGCCTTGTGAACAACATGCCTTTGAAGTCATAGAAAGAAACTCTTGCTTTACATTGTACACTAAGTGTTTTTTCCCACAAAAATTAGTTAAATAGAAAATTATGTAAATTGGATAATGCAATTTTCTTTTAAGAAAATTGTACTTGACAATAAGTTTTTTTATAACTCATTTCTAACTTCTATGAGTTGTAGTT
>VDFB02059303.1:0-20417 GCA_007258455.2 Sequoia sempervirens | reverse complement strand
AATGACTAAAGGCTTCCCAGGATAACCTTCTCAGCCCAAATGGATCTCGGAAACGCAACTGCAAGCATCGACATCTGACAGAGCATTCAACGGATAATCCAGATCAAAGTAGGCAACTTTTCATATGAAGATAATCAGCCCAAAAGGTAAAAGCGCCCTTTTCAAGGAGGGGCGCCCTTGAATAAAGGAACCCTAAATTGAGATCCAAGTTTTCTAAAGTCAGTCATCTTTGGCAGAACAGAGCTGGGTACCTGATGAGACATCAAGCAAAATCATCTGACTCTCCGATCAACGAGAAATCCAGATCAAAGCACGAGAGGTCATTTCAAAAGGCTGAAGAACGAAGATCAAAATTTCACCAAGGCATAAGCAAAAGAGCCTTTTCTTGGAAAAGGCGCCCTTTCTTTTGAAGCCCTAAACTCAGCTTTTTACCATCATGCCTCCAAGGCACTTCTCTTCAGGTCAAATCCAGCTCAGCAGTGAAGGTGTCAGCATCATCTCAGGATCAATAGATCAAGCCAGATTCAGGATCAAACAGAGGGTTTTCAGGAGAAAAATACTTAAAAAACTTGCAAGAAGCCAAAAGGGACGCCCAAAAGAAGTCAAAGGTCATTTGTTGACTAAAGTCAAAAGCTTTTGAGTTAAAGTTGGCGAAAACGCTCCACGATTGGTGGAAATCACCTTTTCAACTTTAGATCAAGCCCAAATCACCTTTTGAGCTTGTGTTAGGTCCCCAAATTTGTGGATCTGAAGCTGAAACATACATATTCAAGGTGAAGGCGTCCCATTTCATTATTTCATTGCAGGATAAAAGATCAAAACAGCCACAAGCTCTCAAGGACGCCATTGATAGATCTGAAGGAGGTTTTCATCCGTTCTTCAATTTTTCTTGCAGATCTGAAGCAGAAAAGGATCACTATTTTGAGGATTGGACCCAGAGATAGATTTTTCAGAGAATCAGATAAAACTTCCAATCCATCTTTTGTCTACTTCCTCTCTTCTTGTCTTAGGTTTTCTTGCACATTTCAAAAAGGTGGCAGGCTACATCAGATCAGATCAACTGGGTAGATCCAGCATAATTTTCCAGAGGAACCCATCTCGCCAAATTTCCGAGAATAAGCAAACTTGCTGCCCCTATTTTTGGGGGTTTTTCCGAAAAAGTTTCATAATCAAAATTCTGAGGAACTGGGTTTGTTCAGCATTGAAGCATGAGCAAAACCCATGTGCCAGATTTTTCCCGGAAAAATACTTCTCGGCAGGGCGCTATTTTCAGGGGTTTTAGGAAGTTGTCTGAACACATCCGTGTTTACAGTCAACAGGCGAGTTCTTCTTCATAGAATGACAATTTGGCGTCCTTGGACTCCAATTGAACAACTAGACCTTGCACCAGCAACTCTCCAACCAGATCTTACACACATTGCTGGAGAGCAAACGGACATCACCAACAGTCTGCAGATCTTTATCTTTGAAAAGAATACATCTCCCGCTCAGTGGAGACCTGCAGCAGTTACTCTGGACGAAGAAGAAAGAAAGGCTGATCTTGCAGCAAAAAGACCAATATTACCACCTCCCGCATGGTAGTAAGCACCTTGACTTGCCAGCTGCGAAGAGATCATTCCAAGCATGGAGCCGCCAAAGTTACCAAGAGCAATAGCTTGCGCAAGAAGAGATGTCGTGTCATCAAAGCATTGAATATCCGGAGACGAAAGAAGTCAACACATAGATCAAGGTGCTGTTGACCAGAAATGGAGAAGTGTGAAAAGTGCACCAAAGAAGGACGCCATACACCCTCCAAGTGGCATTCATGAGACTTGAGTTGACTTGATGCTTCTTTCCAAGTCAACTCAAGATGCTATTAAATGTAGTTGGAGTTAACTTGACGCTTCTTTCCAAGTTTAACTCCACTTTCCTTAAATCATGCATTGTCAGATCCCACTAATTAAGGATGTCTAATTGACTTCCATGATTTGTGGATCTTAGATCTCCACTAAATGTGGATGTCTATTTTGGAGGGAGACTTTACATTTAAGTTCACCTTTAGTTTGCTTTCAGTCAACTGAAGTAGTTTCCAGTTGACTCTTTGTTGACTTTCAGTTAACTGAAGTAGCTTTCCAGTTAACTGCTTGTTCCCCCTTTTTAGGAATAAATCTTGCTAATTTGATTGGCAAGAACTCATTGTTAACTCAAGGAGAATTTTGGGGTTGCCTACTCCTTTGAGTTCTATAAATAAGAGCCTTGGGCTCATTATTTGTTTAACCTTTACTTGCTATGCAAAATTGCTGCGCCATTGTTGCCAACACTTTGAAAGCGAATATTTGTTCACTCTTGGATGAGAGTTCGTTGGATGATTGTAATTGTGCATGATTTCGTGCCTTTGCTCTCCCAACTTTTGTAGTTCGTTGATAAAGCATTGAAGAAGAATATCAGAAGGCGCTTGCATTTTGATCATCTTATTTGAGTTATGTCTACGTCCTGTGTTTAATAGCTTGTTGTCTCATTTCCCTCCTCGGATAGGAGTCCCTCCTCCTTGGATATTTGTTATTGACATGTTGTCGTTTGATGTTGTTTAATGTATTGACTTCCAAGCTATACTTCGGATAGGAGTCCCTCCTCCTTAGCAAGCTCGTTGGCCAAGGCATCGTGATTTTGTTGTTTCTAGTAAACTATTTCTTAAGCTCATACCTCGGATAGGAGTCCCTCCTCCTTGGCAGATCTCGGATCTAGTTTACCGTGCAGAGTGTTTGCTTGTACCAACCTTATCCCGGTGTATACCCGAGAGTTCAGAGCCTCGGTCATATCCTCTGGAGACGGCGAATTCAAGTGATCCAACCATCCCATTCCCGCTCCTTTACCCTCATGCTCTGTTCATCTTGAAGGTATTGGATAGATAGAAGCTAGTTAGTCGTAGTTAAGATCTGCAGAAACCAGAGAAAAGCTTAGCTACGGCGCATTGTGTTTGTGCACCCTTGTGTCCTGCCGCTGAAGCATAAAAAGATAGGAACTTAGTTAAACATTTCCCTTCCCTACGCATTGCTCCCAGCAGAGAGGGACTTCTCCTCTTTAAATAACGAAGAAGTGTTGCAAAACATTTGAAATAGCTGAACGTTTACAATCAGCACTCCAGAGGTTAATTTAAACGCCAAATGATAAACATCTTGGGTGGCGTTTAGCCAAAAACCTCCATTTGGCACCTCAAAAAGATAGGCGCCTTTCTCAAAAGCTGCGCTTTTTACCAGTGTTAGCCAATTCTGGCTCTTCTCTCATTTTGCGCTGTATCTCCTGTAACTTGCACGAAACAGGTCCGTTTGAGAAGCTTGATAGCTCATTGCGAAGCTGACGTGATGCCGGACAAATGTCTGCTGGAGGTGACAAACCCTAAAAACAGGATCTGAGCCCCTAAAAGATAGGGCGCCCTTTTGAAAATGTGCTCCCCTCTCCAGAGATAGAAAATTTCAGTGATTTTCCTTCAAATTTTCACTGTTCTCAAATTTCTTCAGTAACAGACTGACTTGACACTAACACCAACTTCATATTTAAAAACCCCAAAAACGACCTCTTGACATCACTTTAACAAGATTAAGACTCAATTAAGCAAAATGCCTTAGTGAAGCAAAAATTTTGGTTTTGGGTACAACATAATGCATCAAATTAAATGATGAAATCCGAACACCAACAGCGTATTCTCCAAAATTTCACACGCAAGTAGTAATAGAGTGATAGTGTTTAATATACCCAACTATGTGTGGCAAATACAAATGTATCAGAAGACATGTAAACACCAATTCCTCAAAGACACACACACAACAAATGATCAGACCCGATATCGGGTTCTCCAAATATAGAGGAAATCCTTCTACCAACATGTTGCCTCAGCCCAATGTCCGGATCGAACACCTCATTCAATGTCTAGTTGAATAAGTCATTCGCGTATGGTAAAGACGCAATGCGTGAATATTCATGGAGGCAATAATACTGACAATGCGCATGGTTAGATCGCGGTTCAACGACACCCATAAAGACTTTGAAAGATCACGAAAGCTTCGTAAAATAATATTGCAAAAATGCTACTGGCTTTGAAGACACATCGTCCCAATAGAAATGGATTAACACTTTACTCCAACGTTGATAAAACTTCGGCCCACCATACTACAAAGGGCGTACGTAATGAATAAATGGAAACAGCCATAAATGATCAGACCAAGAAACTAGTCGATCAAAGCACAAGCCATCTCAAGGGGGATTCATCCTTCAATGGCTTCGAATGTCAAAGAGTTTGCGTTCTCAAAAATTCCAAAAAAGATAACACCAAAACATCTGTAATTCCTCGTGATGATTTTCTAGAACTCCCCGAAAGTATTCATAAAGCCGCCAAACAAATAATCACACTTCACCCGAGGAACAACCCGAAATAAAATGCTCGATACAGTATGAGCCAAGCCCCCGACTATGGCGAATGAGAGTTGTCGTTAGTAATCGTGCCCCCACTGGAGACCCGGTGATCTTGCCACATCGAGCAGACCTTATCACAAACTTGGTGCTCGCCATTACATACGCATGGATGGATTCACGGGCTTCCAGTGTTGTTACCCACTATCTGAAGCAATTTTGATCAGATCTCTTCTTAAACCCGCTCCGATACCATGTTGTTTTAATCAAAAATGCAAATTAACAGAAAATTCAGAATAATGAACAGCACATGAACAATAGAACACAAATTTATCCTGGGAAAACCCTCCTTCTCGAGGGAGAAGGACCCAGCCACAAATATATCTCCTGTATATTGAATAAATCAGCAACACTAAGCTTTACAATGAGGCCAATCACAAGGCCTATCTGATATGATAATAATAGCACCACACTTGATGCAAGTACACAAACAATGAAGAATATCGATCTGCTGTAGCTATCAACCTTCTTCAGAATTTATGCGAACATATACTCTTGATAATTAGATGTTGAAGAAGAATGAAGCGCCTTGTATAAATACATCACATGGTGTCTCTTCATGAAAGGTCGGCCTTGTTCATCAATCAAGGTGTCTCTTGAATTAAGTCGGCCTCAATAAATTAACATAATATATAAAGCAAGTCGACCCATTGCATTAATATCGGCCTTAAATAAATAAGTAGCCTTCGACTTTATTTATTGATAACATTTAATTCGGGTGAAGGATAATCCCGACGCTATAACATCAACAGATTGAAGCAGTAAAATTCAGTCCCAACTGGAGACATTGGTCATATCTTGAAGAAATAAATATATGGATTAGCAAATTTTAATGCACTTCCTTTGAGCACTGCTATAGAGAACAGAATTCTGTTGCAGATTACCTTGAGAATCAAGAGAGTGCTTCAAACTGAATTCTCTTCCTTGGAAAGTAATAATGTGGGAGATTGGGGGGACCTAAATGATTACATAATATAAGATAACCTCTCCTAATCTCTTTTGTGATATACTCATGATAGGGTTTTAGACGAAGGGTAGCTTATTTTGGCTATCTCGTTGTGGCATTTTTATGGTGTATAGGACCGTCACTATGGGTCTTTAAGTCAGTTTAATTATGCTGTGGCATGCATGCATGTGAACATGCCTCTAGAGGATTCTAGGCAATTGAAGAAGTGTGCTGTTATGGCCTTAAGTGCAGCATGCAGTTCTACAAATGGTGTTTAACAGTGATTTGGTGCATAAGGGTGTGGGCTTTATAGTATGCAGATATGTTTGGTGCTGGTTGGTTAGGTGCGAGTCTTCTGATAATGGCAAGCTGGAGCAAGGGCCCCTAGGGACCCACTCAGAAAAGGGCATGTTTCAGACTTAGGTTAAAAAAGAATTTTCATTGTCCTAATGTGCAGATTCTAAACTTGTTTAAAGATAAACTGAGCCCTGGTAACTGGTTTAAACAGGTCGCAAGCTATGTTATTAGCATATTTTCACAACAAAATGGAGGAGCAAACAGGGATGCCGAGGTGCATCAAGGGATAGCAGAGCTGGTTTCCTTGAGTGATGCAGAGAAGGATGCAATGAGGGTACAGGTGGCGGCAATTTCTGGTCCTCTGCCCATGGTGCAGCCTTCTGCTGGGTGTTTCTCTTTGGTTCAGGCACAAGATGAGATCTCAGTGGAGGACTTCAATATATTGAGCAGAGATGTAGGCATCCTAATGGAGCTGTTTCAAGATTTGCGACAGGTCATTAGGCATGTGGTGGTGACTCAGCACGATGGGCTCTAGGAAATTACGAGTGGATAATTCCTGCAAGTGTTTGCCAATGGCACCTTGTCACACTCAGTTTGCAGGCCAGAGTTATTAGATGGGATACGCTTGTCAGGTCTGGTTGCAAATTCCACATCTGTTATGGCTGTTATAGTGCCAGTTTCAGGTGATGGTATTCCCTCAAGGATAGGTGAAAGGTGGTAACCAGTTCATGGTGGTGCCAAGGTTCCATCATGGGGTTCACCTGGCATTTAATGAATTTATGTTCTGTTACCGTTCTCTGCCCAGTGGGTACATATAGGTTTTTATATTTTGGCTATCCTGTCTATGGTAGTCTCTGGTTGTTGGATAATGTAATCTTAGTAGTTTATTCCTGTGTATGGTAGTGTTTATATTGTTTTGGCTGTTAGTGGTAGTTGTTTTCTGTACTTTGATGGACATGGCAGTATTTTGCATTTCCATGGCTTTTTCTGGTCTTGGGCCTCTTGCATGGGTGCTTTCTGGCATATGGGTTTGGTCTTTTGTTTGTGTTGTGTAATGGGATGGGACCCCCTAATAGAACCTCTACAGTAAAAATCAAAAATATCTATTTCTAGATAAATATGAAGTCTTATGAATCCCATATAGAGGAAACAAATTACTTTCAAGAAAAAGGACAGAACTGGAATACCATTTCATTACGCTTATAAGAAATATTAGAGTAGAAAGAGGAATTTGAATTCAAAAACAATTTGTTGGTGATACCCTTATTTGCCTTGTTTAAGTTTAGATGGCCACCTGCAATTACCCCATTTCTGTTTCATGCCCATGTACCACCTAGGAAGAACGAGGAACTCAAAAAATAACTAATAAGTAATCAACAGTTACTAACCAGACCTACTGGCAGCATCTACAGCCAAAACATTAGCTTCTCCATTTATTTTCTCCATTTGTTCATTTGTACCAAAGCCTCCGACTGTAGAAACAACTGCAGTAACACCACGAAGTAAACCTTCCCAGTTGGCATAGAAAACATCACCTGCAAAATTATTTCTGATTAAATATTAGGTACTTGAAATGCTGTACAAAATGCTAGTAAAGACAAATTTCTGCACATATAAATGGATATAATACGATCTAGGAAATTCACTCATCATATTGAGTTTACAACCACGCCCTGAAAACAATCAAACCAATGATACAAAACTTTACAGTAAAGTAATGACAAAAGGAAAAGAAATGGAGAAACGACATAATCAGGGTCATTTATGAAAATAAGAAGACTTCCAGCATTGCAACATAAAACCCTACCATGTAGTAAACAGGAAAAAGAAATGGACAAGATTAAACAGATTGGCAATGCTGTGTGGATAACATTTCAGATCTAACAATAAGTTTCTTTTCTATTTCTTTCCTATTAGGGTTGGAAAGTGTTATTCATCTTTAAATTAGACATAAGGTATTAATGTATAAGATAGGATATAAATTATTATAATATTGTAATGATTGTAATGTCCCCTATCCCAATTTGCCCTAGAATTCTCCTAACAATCACAAATTGCAACAAATTAGGGTTTAGTGCTAGTTAAATTACTTGAGGCATTATTTTATTAAACTTTTAAATTCAACTGCTTCACCATAGTATTCGATGTGTGGATAGATGCAATTTGCCTGAAGTTTATAACTGGCAGTCTGGCATTACAAATCTAAATTGATTCACCATTAATATTACATAATTCTCACTTATTTTTAGGGCCATATCACCAATCTTCATTTCCCATCATTGATTTCATCTCTAATCTAACAACTCTCATCGCTTTTTGAGAAGTAAAATGCACTTGTACTTTAAAATGTTCATTGAGCTTACTTTCCAGTAAGGTGTTGATTTAAAATGTTCAGTCCATGTGAACTGTAATGCTTTCTGGATAGTAGATTTGTGCTTGGCAGTGAAGGCCTCTACCCTTCGACCCCACCTATGTCGCGACAAGAGCACACTAGGGCTGCCGTCCTCAGACCCCATGAGGGAGCACTGCCCCCTCAACCCCACAAGGAGGTGCTGCCCCTTGACCCTGCCAATGGCTGCCACCCTTGAGCCTCTACTTTAGCATTATGCAAAAACAAAAAGAATATATGGGTGGATTGTGCCAACCAATTATGTGGATATTGATGGACTCACAATTTAAATAACATTTGATTTTATGGTTAGCCCAAGTTAATAATTTGTTTTTCCACGGGAATTTTTTTTTTTTTTTTTTAAATAAAGCATTTGCCATGGTAATTAATGCACTTAACTATTATTCGCCAAGATTTTATACAAATTTCTAGTGATGAGCATAAATTCGCCAATAGAAAATAATTTTTTCAAAAAAAAGTTCAGATTTTACTAATAAGAAAATTATTTTTCCAAAAGAAAAAAGGACAGATTCATCAATATTTTATATAAAAATTCAGGGGCCTTTTCTTAAAATTATCACTATCCGAGACTCTATGGAACACTTAGTATTACTTTTTGGAGGCACCCATCCCACTTATTTTCTAGGACAATGTGATCACCATTGTGTACAGTTGAGATCTGTTATATACAAATCCTCCTCCATGTCCTTGGTTGCCTTTGTAATGTGAGAATTTGCTAGAGGGGGCTCTTGTGGAAAGAGATTTAAAGAAAATTTCCTCTTATATGTCACCCAATGTCTATCATCTGCCATTTGGTTTGGTTTGAGTGAGTCTTAATGTCATGAAATATCCTCGTATACCTTCAATGTTGTGTTGCCCTCTACAACTTGGTTTTGCCTTAAGATTTGATTGTTGATGGGTTGAGGATGAATGCCACTGTTTTTTTGAATTTATTCAACTTCTATTTCAATCTGCATATCCACTTTTGTATGTAAGGTCATGTAATAATAGATGACAGTTGTGATTAGCATTAGTGCAAGGAGTTTGTACATCATACATGTTTCATGCGTACCATGCTAACTAAGAGGTGCATCAGACAAAACAGATGATAAAAGTGCAAGCCTTTAGCATTGAGGAGACCATCAAAGCCCAGGCCTGCAATGGCCTCTAGGCCAACATCACCACATCTTCAACATTAATAAGAGCTGGTAAACTGGTATGGCCTTCCAAACTGTACCCTGAACAAAAATGTTAATAAAGTCCTATGGAGATGGCAGTGTATGGGTAGGAAGACACCATTCCAAATCAGGGTTCAGCAGTAAATGAATAAGGTTATGGCTATATTATTTAAAAATAAACTTACAGTCACTGGGAGATTTGGTTGAGAGGGTGCTTACCCCTAGACAGGAGTTCCAGGTTCCAGTACACTCTTGATAGTTAATTATTTAACAAGAATTATTCTTCATACAAACCTGCAGTCATCATCTTGTAAAGAATGCTATTAATTATGTACATATATTCTTTTTAACATTATTTCCATATTCGGTATGTTCATATCTTCCCACTCTTTTAATTACTCCCCTTTCTATCTGTTTTTATGATATTTGCCTGCTA
Organism: Sequoia sempervirens; assembly: GCA_007258455.2. Lineage (NCBI taxonomy): Eukaryota > Viridiplantae > Streptophyta > Pinopsida > Cupressales > Cupressaceae > Sequoia > Sequoia sempervirens. Next base: position 10,725 of record VDFB02059303.1, on the reverse strand, counting down.
GAATAACACATAACTCATATGAGCCCGGTACTTTAATTAAGATGAAATTATAAATCTGTCAAAACTTGGGCTTGAACACGAATTGCAATATGAAGTTGGAAGTATACAAAATAGGAAAGAACAAGATTCCACAATTAAATGATAACAGAAACTGAGAATGTTATGAATTCAGGAAGACAAAAGGCCTGACATGAGGTACAGAAAGCATGCCTGCTTCCCATGTAACTTGGTCTATCCATGAATCTGTGTATGAGGGTCGCCCTGACCTGGATTCAGAACAAACAGTTCAAGTTTTTGTTAGAACTTAGAACTCTTCGAAGATGGTACTGCAAAGACAATTTTACACACCTTGCTACACTATTTAGTGTCAATTCTTAAAGATGTAAGGTAAAGGTAGGTTTCTAGGTTACCACCAAGCAAAACACCAATCTTGGTGTATGAGAACCACCTTATGGAAGCCCATAAGTGAATTTCCTTTTTCCATGTACCTAACGAATCATTTAAGAAGATATACAACCCTTTCCCCTCCAGGTTTGAACTTGTGTCTTTCCCTAGGGAGTATGCATGCCTTTAACAAGAAGCCCACTCAGGTTGTACATGTGGCGTGTCTAACAATATGGAGAAATCAGAACAAATGATGTGAAACAGCATTTACATGCCCCCTCATTCATGACATCACTATTTAAAATATCATAAAAAATGAAATGCTTCAAAAAAAAGTTAGATACAAACTAAAATAACTTAAGCATACAATTGTAGAAGTCTAGAAGATACCTGCTGAGGCTGACAACTTCTATGCCCCTAGCAACTGCTGCTTTGCAAATAGCCGAACCAACAAAACCACTGCCTCCCACAACTAAAATCTGCATCCCAAAAATTTTATTATTTATCACTTGCCTTCACCGAAACCACTTAGAATAGACACAAGCTGGGAATTAAATTTTACTCATCATCACCCACCTTTTCTGTCTTGACATCCGCCATGACATCCGCCACAACATCAATGGGGTTAGATGAATAGCCTGGCTCATTGCTACTCTCAGTAGAATAACTACATTGTACATGCTGCCTGCACTCACACTAGAAATGAGCATTAACTTAAACAATCTTTCATTAAATAATAAACAGACTCATTACACTGTATCCCTGTTCTCTATGCTACACTGATAAGTGCAGTTCTCAATCATTATCTTATACATATCAAATGTATAAACAAAACAAAAGCTACACAACGAATATACTACCCCCAAAATCTAGTTTTATCAAGTTGGAACCTGACAAACAGAATATACTCTAACGGAGGAAAATATAAACTGAGGCCATGTAATTATGGATCTTAGAAGGTAGTAAAAACAATGGGCTGGCTTGCGTATAAGTTAGAATACTAGTTGAAACCAAGATCCACAATACTTTTTCATGTCTTGAGATGGAAGAGATCAATGAGAAATCTGTTTGCCACAATGTACCACCATCAAAAGAAGATAGTTCACTTGTTCTTGAACCAGTAGCTACCATCGATGAAAGGGAAAAGAAACCTCACAACATAATAGTGAAGGAACACCTCATAAAATGGAAGCCATTGCACAAAAATTAAGCTTTAAGGGAACCTAAAGAGATGCCCGTGCATCATCCATAGCTTCAAGACAGATCTTTTTAGGAAAGGAAGTATTGTAATAAAACCATTTCTCAAAAAAGCATGTAATTTGTCTTGCACTCCCATCCAATAAAGCTCCTAGAAGTAATTTGTAAATGAGTTATGGAGGCTAGAATCATGAGTAAAGCTGCAAGTCTCCAGCTCTCCCATCAAATAAACTTGCTAGATTTAAATGACTTATGGAGAATGGAACCAAATGATGCAGTTAACTTTCCTTAGAATCAAATAACATTGACATCATTAAATAAGTAATGAGTTAGGCTAAGATAAAGCTACCTGCTTTATTGGGTCTTCATACAACCATCAGCAATAAAAAAAAGCAGTTGTGTTGGGAATTAGGATAGAGTGTGGGTTTCATGTCAACTATGTTGCCAGATTTGCCTGGTGACCAGCTGGATGCAGGTCTGGTTTGAACTAGATCCGCAGTCTGGTCCAATTTCCCTATCGATTCCAACAAGGTGTGTGCAGAAAGGTTTGGGTTTGTCAAGGACAAACCTAGGTGAACTTGGGGAGGATCCAAACAGATCACAGTGAACACATCACTTTTTGGACAGAATTTAAATTTTTTTTGCTTTTTTTTGTTTTCACCCTTGACTTTGACCTAGTCACCCTAAAACAAATTCTTAACCCTCAAAACACCAACTAAAGCATTTCAAACACCAAAACAAACTCATTTTAATTCATTTTAATTGTAAAAGAGAAATAACATTCCAAAAGGTTAAACTTACATTCGTGCTTGTCATTCAACAAAGAGAACTGAAGATTAATCATTGAAGGTTCCACAACAGTTGCATTGTTATTTGTACGCATATGCAAGTGTCCACTGGCTGCCAAATAGATCATAGGAAAAAAAAGAAAAATTGGAAAAAAATAAGTTTTTTTTCTTCCCTACACCTTTGTTTTACAAAAATGAAATAAACTCTCTTAATTTGCTTTTCTTTTATTTTTCTATGAATGTATCACAATACTTAAAACTTTAAAGAATGAGGTTTTATATATCTATTTTTTGTTTTTATTTGTTTTGAATACGTTGTTTATAAAATTTGTTGCCGTAGGAATTACAATGGCAACTAGTTCTAACTACATAGGGCAAGCTAAATTCAAAACAGATCCGAGTTCTCCTCTTTGAAAGTATGTTGCTATGATACAGTCGATTCTAGGTGGTGGGGGTTATATTTGGATTTGTAAGGGGTGTGATGTTAGATATCCAAATTCATATAGTCATATGAAAACCCATTTGTGTGTAATCCTTGGACTAGGCATCAACATTTTCCCTAGAAAGAATGGTGCACCTATGTCACCAAAGCAAGTGATTAACATATATAAATTAGCAAGAGCAAATAGATGAAGTACCAGGTTGTAAGAGAAAATCATCTTTTAGCAAAAGAAGATCAAAAGGAATAAAGAACCCTATGCCCCCATCTAATTCTAATGTTGTGGTAGAGAACCACTAATTTTTGGCCACTCCTAATAAACAACCCACTACAAATAAGAGATCAAATTGTCCTTTGGTAATGGCATTTCAAAATGAGACTTGAAACATTGTCAATCAAGACATAGCAAGATGTATTTATGAAAATGGGTTGTCTTTTAATGTTGTTCACTCACCATATTGACAAGAAATAGTGAGAAAAATTCATGAGGCTCAACAAGGATACAAGGGTCCAAGTTATGAGGTGTGTAGCACCTTATTGGACAAAAAGGTCAAACTGGTAGAAGATTCATTGAAGTTCATAAAAGATTCATGGGTAAAGACAAGGGTGTCCATTATTTCTAAGAGTTGGAAAGATGCTAAAAATTGGTCTTTGATCAATGTCGTAGCAATGTCCCCTAAAAAGTCAATGTTTTGGAGAGTTGTAGATTGTGAGGGGGAAATAAAGGATGGCCAATTTATTGCTAACATCTTTATCATAGCCATTGAGGAAGTGGGACCCCATAATATTGTTCAAGTCATAACAGACAACAAAAAGACTTACCTAATGAGCCCTTGATTGAAGCCTTGCACACAGGTTAGAACCATTTACCATAATCAAACTGATTAGCAGATTATAATCATTTTCCACAATAATACTAATTAGCAAATTACCATAACTAGATATTAATAAACTCATGGCCAATCATTAATTCAATCACAAGGCATTTTAACATCCTTGGAGGGTTCAATCATAGGAGAGTATGGGAGAACGTGACTTGATGGGGTGCCTAGGACCCTTTTACTCTAGGCCTAAGAGTGGATATACCATCCCTCTTGGCCTCATGTGGCCCATGCCATCCATATGAGGTGATCTACCTAGGAGGTGTCTTTGTCGTTATCCCCTCGTCTTGCCAACCATTTCCCTCTCCCTATGATTTGACCTCTTGTGCTGATTATCCATGATGGAGGAGTGAGATGTCAATGGGTGCCCTGAAAATGCCATCTCTCCTAAGCCCAAAGGCAATACCCTCTATACCGCCTTGGCCTCATGGGGCTCATCTAGTCCCCCTTTGAGGTGGCATACCTAGGAGAGTGCCCCATCACCATTCCCCTCTTGTAACCTCAGTTCCTTCTACCATGGCTAAACATTCAAGGCATATGATAAACAAATATTAATCACATTTACTGATATGACAATAGCAGCAATATATCATTAGTAACTGGAATGTCTAATTAAATAATCACAGCCATTCATATTAAATCGTGCTGCATCATATGACTGTAAAGTAGGTCTCATACCACCAGTTTAGGTAACCAGACTGTTGCACAAATAATGATTAATGACTATTTCTGATTTAGGAAATGCAGACCTCAATTCCTTATATCTGATTTAATGATCGCTGTCTTGCTTATTGGTTTCCAGATTGACTCTGCTTTTCTCCAATCACTTACTCTTTTCATTGAAATGCTTTGCCTTTTATACTTATGCTGGGCAGATGGTCATCCTTCAATAGGGCATGTCTTTTGTTTGATTGCCTTAACCATTCGTAATTATCCGATTAAAGGATAATTAATCTATGTTAATATCATCCTTTAATAATTCGATTTCCTTTATTATTTCTCCTTTTATATTTGCTGCCTTCTATATATTTGATTAACTTGGGCACCAAAAATCATGAGGGTCGGCCAGAATTTAGTCTATGTTATTTTCCAAAAGTGGCACTGCTAGATATCAGTCGGCCAGCATGTATGGAAGAGGGGAGGGGGGGGGAGTCGGCTATCTAAAATAACGATCTTTTTTTTTTCTTATATATACTAATCTGCCCCAGATTACTGATGCAATTTGCAGGGGACATGACGGAGATTGTGAAGTCATTGAACGGTACAAAGTAGCATTTCATAGATTCTTCCTTGGATTTGATTTGCAAGATGTGGTCATGAGTGAGTTCATTGATTTTGTATACTCCAATGGTCAAATTATTGAGGCTCTTCATGATAAGTTCAAGAAAGATGCTCACAGTTGGTTCTATTTCTATGGCCAATAATTCCAAGCCTTACAACCTCTCACAATAAAAATTTTGTCCCACATAAGTTTAATAAAAAATTTAATCTTTGAAGTTTCATTTATACTCTTTATAATGTATAACTCTATCTCTCTCCTTTGTCTTCATAGGTTGCTAGTTCATATGCATTTGAGAGGAATCGGATTACATACGCTTTCATCCACTCGGTAAAGCACAACATATTGCACTCAAAAAGGACATAAAACTTAGTGTATTTGTATTCCAACTTGGGCCTATTTTTGCACAAACAACATGGCTGCAAGGAAGGGGACACAAAGTTGTGGGGTATGGAGCTAGAGCATAGTGACTTGGATGCTTCCACTTCCCAACATGTTGCACTTGAGGAGTCTAAAAGCAAGCACACTTTTAGTGAGAGTGGCAGTGGCACTGCTTGTGGTTCTTCAAATGTTTCTACATCATCTAATGTCAATGATGATAATGATGTCGATGATTTTGAAAATCCATATGACACTGAAAATTGATTGTTCAACTTGATATTATTATTTTATTATTCATCTTGAAGTTTGAACAATGAATATTTTATAATATTTATCATTTATGTCTTAAATGGCTTTCAATTTTACCGTGGTTTTGTTGATTATATAATGTTATGTGGTATTGTAAACTTAATTCCTACTCTTAGGCTACAAATATATATTTGATTTTTAAATGTTTTTTGTACAACGAACCCAACTCCAAAAGATTTTTGTCAAATCCACAAACTGAATTCGTAACCCTAAACCAGGATCCAAACAAAAACCAACAACATTGCATGTCAATGATAAAGAAGTAGTTGGATTAGGATAAAGAAGGTGATAAGGTTGTAGAGCCTATAATATGAGGCGTCAACACTTCAAAAGCATCTATCTTTGAGAAAGACAAGTTTGTTGGTACTTTTCACAAAATGATCAGCTTATCAGAAAGGTCGGCAAGGCTTGCAGTCCTATCTTGTCATGTCAAGTCTTTCACTTAGCTTCTTGTGAGGAGAATTCATGGAGATCTTTATGATTTTTTTACAAGCCAAATGATAGTTTTCATTAGGATATGTTTCTAGCATGTAACTACAACTATTCATTACTAAAATTCAAGGTCAATGCTGCAAGTTTCATGACACCTTAATATATTTGTTGTTAGTGTTCCCATCTAGTATTAGGACATGTTGAGTCAAAAATCGCATACTTCAAACTTTTCACTCTATGTTCCATGCCCTATTTGGTGTCCATTCCCTTGTGCATGTTTGAGGACTTATTTACCTTCTTTTTGTGCCTAAAACCCTTGATCGAGTTCCCATGCAAGCCAAATCTCATTACTTGGCTATTCCCTGCCCCTTTCCTATACCTTGCTGCCTTGTTCCCTCAAGGGCACTAATGCACTTTTGCAACTATCCCCACCAAAATCAAACTTAAGACAATCAAAAGTCAACTTTCTTGGCCTTACTACATTTATGAAAGTCACCCACCAATTGACATTTATGAAAGCACTTTTAAAACCTCTATTTGAACCTTGTTAGGTCCACAATCCTAGAACTTTGTCTCACCTTTAAATCCAAAGGGTTGTCTTCAAGATGTTAAAACGAGAGTTTATCAACAAATTGAGGATGGTTGAAGGTCTACAATGAGAGTGGATAATCTCTGCCGCTCTTTGGGCTCAACTTAAACCCAAGAGGGTGTTCCCAAAGGTGGAGATATAGGTTCGTAAATCAAATAACATATGACATGACTACATCAACAACAGCTATAACCAACTGTACACTTGACTATTGGGAATATTAAATCATTTCCATAGGTTTGTTAGTGTTAATTGGTTGTGGTTTATTTGGTTGTCTTATGAGTTGTTAAAACAACTCATATATTTAAAAGAGTGGTTATAGGAGGTCTAACAATCCTCCTATGATATAGGATATGAAAATCCTATATGAAAAATCTTATTGAATAGAAGTATTATTTCGTGTATAGAATTTTCTATTTGGTCAGCCCAAATATTTAATATGGTAATATTTTGTTCACATTGAAAAAAGTAGATGTTACTCTAGTAGATAAAATCTCTACCTTGATTGATGAAGGAATCAAGAAAAACGATTCAGTTCTAGAAGAAATTGCAATGCTTGTCAAAACAAGACTGATCGTTCCTCTAAATTCCATTCTTCTACTTCAAAGGAAAACCAATTCTCCAAGGGTGCATTCTTGTGCTACTATTGCAAGATAAAGGAGCACATTATTATGAACTATATTCAACATGCCAAAGATCTCCTCAACGACAAGCTAAAAACAAATAAGGCATTGGTTGCAGACAATGATGAAGAATATCTTTTTGAAGTAGCTACTAAAGACCCTCCCCCACACAAGAACAGTGAGGAGGAATATATTTTCTAAATAAAACCAAGAATTCGTGTATGTTCTTGAATGTATCTGTCCTCAATTACAATTGTTGGTAGTTTGTGATTGGATGTGTTTGTCCCCAATCACATTTGTTGAGTGATAGTGATTGAAGGTGTTTATCCCCAATCATGGAATCATGGAAGCTAGCAATTAAAATTGGATATTTGTGTCCCCAACCATAATTTTTGTGAGTAGATGTGTTTGTCCCTATTCATAACTTTGATGTTGGATAGATGTGTTTGTCCCTATTCATAACTTTGATGTTGGATAGATGTGTTTGTCCCTATCCAAACTTGTCGTATTACCTTAGATAGAAGTATGTGACCCTATCCTTGGTTCCATGGCTAGGTGGGTTTGTCCCTATCCTTTGATTAAAGTCCAGTATGGTTAGTCCTACTAAAGAAGCATAGTGAGGCAAGTTCCACTATTGCTTGTCACAAGTAGATGTGTATGTCCCTACTCTTATTTTGTGTGTTTTATGAACTACGGAACATGTTCATCCATTGCTGTTAGTCCACCTATCCCCATTTTGAGAATGATGTAATAAGGGGGGTGTGGGAATATTACATCATTCCTATAGGTTTGTTAGTGTTAGTTGATTGTGGTTTATTTGTTTTGTACTAAGAGTTGTTAAAACAAATCATATATTTAAAGGAGTGGTTATAGGAGGCATAAAAGTCCTCCTAAAATATAGGATGTGAAAATCCTATAAATATGTAATATCTGATTGAATAGAAGTATTATTTCGTGTGTAAAATTTTGTTTGGTAAGCCCAAATTTTGTCACTAGATCAAGCGTGACTAGTTGCATATGACCTCTAGATAGCTGATGACACACCTTGCATGTTCACATTTTCTAATGATTTCGCTGTTTAAGGCTTGCTTAAAATGTCTCCATGGGTTTATAACACTATGTGATGTCCCACTTCTGGATTTTCTAGATTTTATGACTTTTTGTAATTTATAAGTAATTGAACCCAAAATCTATGCAAACAAACCTACAATTGAGTCTAACAATAATGCTGGTTATGAACAAAACAAATTGAGATTTCATGAAAAGCCAAATATCTGCAAAATCCATTACTTTGATTACATCATATTTCAAGAGAAATCCAAACTAAATATACTACCAAAAATAAGTTGAATTTCAGAATTACAAATCACAATGAATTATCAATCTAAAAATCTTATTGCTTTATTGTTGTAATCTGCACAAAACTACAGCCAATAAACTTATTCTTCAAATCAACTATAATAGCTATTCAAACCTCTTTCAATTCAAATTAATGAATAAACCTCATAGAAGTTTGTTATAACCAGCAATGATGAAGTAGAGAGATGCAGTTGTTTGATGACTAGATAGATTAAAATAACAGCAAACCCTGGTATCAAAGAATAATATATAGAATTCCTTTCAACTGTCACAATCTCCTTGTATTCTCAAATGTCCCTCCTCCAATGTTGTGTTGTGGATAATAAGACTACAATGGAACAACAAACTGGTGCGGCTAACAAATCCAACATCAACCATTAATGATGCTCAAAATGAACAGCAACAAGAACATCAATCAATAATAATCTTCCAAATATTTGCTGGCAAATCTAAATTGCCCTATCACTAGAACCTCACATAAAATCTCTAAAACGCAGCAGCAAACACTATAACAGCACTGTAGCAAACTCCAATTCCTCCCAATCAACACAAGTGTGATCCTTGGATGGAATCATCCAAGATTGGAAATACGGGTTTTCGTCCTCAATCCCAAGTGTGGAATTCAAGAGGGTTCTCATCCTTTCAAATCCTAAACAAACCAAGGGTTTTTATCCTTGGATGACTTATGATTGAACAAACTATTCAAATCTGAAAATTGCAAATGATGGCTTGAATGCTTCCCAAATGAAGATAGGCACCTCCTTGATATACCTTTTCAAATTGAACCATTACATCCTAAAAATCCCTCCAAGTATTTAAAAAAACTTTTAATTTTTATTTTAATTATACTATTATTAAATTGCCCTTAAAATTAAAAATGACCAAGCCAACTTTAAATAATATTATTAATATTTTAATCCAAAAAAGGGGACATGACAATCAACCCTTTTAAGAATCACTTGCCCACAAGCAATTGCAAACCCAAATGATGAATCATGTTGTGATGCCCATAAAGTATAGATCCTATTCTTGTCAGATGACACACCTCCTGTTAGGTGAGGTAACTCCTTGGGGAGACTTGTGAGGAGATGCACAATTATACTTCCCCACCTTTGACTTGAATCAAGCAATGAAGGGAACCAACCCTTCATATGCTCCTCTTTGACATGATGATGAATGAAAATATCCACAAGACCCAAGGCTACCACATGTATTCACCTCCATGTTTTTGTTGGTGATCTCTTGCACAAATATCACCTTTGGAGTTACTCCACCATGCTTATATTGCACTACTCTAGTATTCATTTGAACCTCTCCTTGAGATCTTCTTGTGGATCATAACTTCTTTAATAGGAAGGATATGTCCCATACAATTTCTCCTTAACTTTGGATGGTATTCTTTACTCAAACCCGTAATTGACAACCCCTGTACGGCTACGAATGATGTAATGTAATAGCTGGGAATGATGATGATAGCAAACCTGAAGCTAGACATTACGTGGACAGCAATCTTTGTCATGTTCCTTGTGCAACAGAGTTGAAAAATGTGAGCATCACTTCTTCCTCTTACATCTGGTCTAGATTCTTGTGAAAACGAAAAAATGAATTTGAGCTTCTTTCATCAAACTTACTAATATCCTTGAGTGGCTTTGTGTTGTGTCAACAACTTCCTTTATATAAAAGGTGCCTTGAAACAATACCTCCTTTTCCTTGGATTGTGACCATGGCATGCTCAAAATTATGCTCATATCTCTTAGATTGTTGTCATAATAATTACCCTATGTTCCAAAGATTCTTACCATGATACCCAAAGCTGTACCTTTTGACAACTAGCATGGATTAGATTGTATGTGGGCTAGAACAGGGTTGTAACAATCATATGTTGCTCAAAATTTCTCCTTGAACAGCATGTAGGCTGGAAAATTGGCTTTAACAATCATATGTTGCTTGAAATTTCTCTTTAGACAACAATGCGTAGATTGGAATAATTGCACAACCCCAATAGGTGAGACCTCCTACACACAACATCAAGCAAAGAAATTTTCCTCATACCTGAAAATCTCT
>VDFB02059302.1:14383-27528 GCA_007258455.2 Sequoia sempervirens | reverse complement strand
GTAGATTCTATTTTGCAAGAACATATATAGGCATTGCATGCCCTGGATGCATTTGTAGGAATCATTTGTGTAGATATATACACACAAAAAGAATGTGTGGGAATGTATATATGTGGAATGACATATAGAGAATAGGTATGTTTTCTACCACTTTAATAAATATATAGATCAATGTTTAATAATACACTTAATATACAACCTACCATACATACAAATGTTATGTGCATCTAATCTCACAAACATACACAACTGCACATATGGAAAAATAATATTAAACACACCAAAAGAAGGCAAGCTCTCCACCCTACCATATTGGGTCATGGAGCCTCATGGGCTCACACCAAACCCCTGAGCAAGAACATGCATTGTCCACCACTATGATCAATGGTGAAACTAGTGTTGCTTAGTATACCTAATATAGAGCCTATCATTCTAACAATTCCTTTTTGAGGCTGAAAGGAATAATAGCCTAGCCCTAGAAAATGACATCATGCATTGGATGCTTATGTAGGAATTTGCTACTTGGAAATATACACACTAAAACATTATGTATAGAAATGTATGTATGTGGCATTATATGTCAAAAATATACATATATAGATGAATGGAAACTTATAGATATACATATGTATTGATACATGTGTTGAATAGGGTGATCAAACTTCAACCTTCAGAGAAGCTCGCAATCTTGGCTCATAGATCTTACAATAGGTAAAGCCATAGAAGAATTCCCAACAATGCCTTATTGAAAATTGTGAAGACTTTAGCTACCTCTTATGAGGTTTTAAATGGCGGGTTTATTACAACCATCACCACTACATGAAAACCACCAATTAATGTTGATGCCAGGGGGGTGAGCTTCTATGAAGGTGCAAGTCCGATCATCCATTGTGAAGTTTTTATGAAGGTGGTTGGAGGTTATTTTGTGTTTTTTGCATGGGGAAATGATTCAAAAAGAAATTCAAAAGTCTTGGTAATAGGACAATTGATCAGAGTGATGGAAAATGTATGTCACCTAGATGTGCAGATATGTATGTATGTCATAGTAGATGCAAACAACATGGATTCCATAAGGAATTGTTGGTTTTTGTTCTCTAGCTTAGGGTATATTGTTTCATTTATGATAAGGTACTGTTGAAAAGGATATATTGTTTCATTTTCAATAAGGTACTTTTGAGAAAAATATTATATTTTTGCATGGGTTTGTTATTGTGATTTTTTGTTTGATGCCACCATCGATCGTAGCGATGGACAATGTATTTCCCCTATGTGCAAATATCTATGTATGTCATAGTAGATGAAAACAATATTGATACATAGTGATCCCTAGGTTTATTATGTTGGGACATTCTTGGAATGATAAGTTGTAATTTAAGCGTTATATGGAACATTGATGCCACCATTTATCGAACTTTAGGAACTCACATGTAGTGACAATATACTCTACACTCAGCCAACACAAGAAGATTAAAACTACATGAATCAAATGAAAAAATTATGGAAACATCCAGTTGTGTGGTTTTCCCCTATTATATGAACTATGGCTATAATTTTCATGAGCCTTCCTAGCGTTTAACCCTTCTAGCACCCAAATTCTAGTCAGGAAAAAGGTGGTTGATTTTTTTTATTTTTAAATTAAAAGTGTTTTGTATGTCGATAGAGAAGGCCAACGAAATTAAATTTCAATTAGAATTAGCATTAATTTTTGTATGGTTTCTTTGTGGTGACAATGTTTGCAAAGCAATAAAATAGTTCATGTTCTTCTTGAAGGATAGTTGTTATTTGTCTAGACCTCAATAAGGATTTGTTACAATGGCAGGCTATATATTAAGTGTCAGATGAAACATTGGTGAAATCCTTATTGAGGCCTAGACAAATAACAACTATCCTTGAAGCCATAAAAAAATAGCCAACAATTCCTTATCAAGAAGAACATGAACTATTTTATTACTTTGCAACCATTCCCACTGCATAGAAACCATAGAACAAATAATTTATTAAAGGCCACAAAACAACAATCAACAATGTCTTTATGGAGAATAGCATAAACTGTTTTATTACTTTGACAAACAAGAACAATTTCAATAAATGCACTATGCTACTCTCAAATAGGGAAACTACAACCATCAATTAAAACATATGTACCCATTATTTTGTCAATTTTTGTAACAATTTTGGATGAATGGACACAGGGCCAAGCCATGCCAAGCAAAAATATTTTTTTGTGGAGAAGTTTAAGTATAGGCCTACAAAAAAATAGTAATTATCTTATGAAAAGAATAAAAATAGGAAGGATTATATATGAATGTTTTCTGCACCTAATTTCACATACATACATATCTCAACATAGGGATTAATGTTGTTTGTCTCTAATTTCACAACCGTACATATATGCACATAGGGAAAGTAAAATGAACAACAACAAAAGAAGGCCTACTCTTCACCCTTCCTTATTGGGTCATGGAGCCCCATAGGCTCTCACAAAACCCCTAAGCAAGAACATACATTGTCCAACACTATGACCAATGGTGAAACTAATCTTTCTTATTATGCTTAATATAAAGCCTATTATTGTAAGGATGCCTCTTTGAGGATGAAACAAATAACAATTATCTTTCCAAAATAATAAACATGGGGAGGAGTATATATGAATGTTGTCTACATCTAATTTCACATACATACATATCTGCACACAAGAAAAGAAAAATGAAACACAACAAAAGAGACACATACCTTTTTTGTGTGTATATATTTCCAAGCAACAGATTCCTACATATGCATCCAATGCATGTAATACATATATTTATAGTTGCAAAACAAAATCTACATCAATATATATGTATCTGAAGTTAAATGCACATATATACACATCGTTGATTATTTTTGAATAGCTCCAAAGATATTATTTCATTTATGATTTCCATATAGAGGCAATGGTTGGAAAGCAATAAAAGACTCTACATATATGCTTACAAAGGAAGATCTACATAGATATATATGAATCTAAAGTTATATGAACACAACAAACATATGTATCCATAGGTGGACTTTAAATATATGAATTTTGTTTGCATCTAATGACAGAAACATATAGATTTGCACATAGGAAATCTAAAATGAAACACAACAAAATGAGGCCTACTCTTCACCCTACCATATTGGGTTATGGAGCCTCATGGGCTCTCACCAAACCCCCAAGAAATAACATACATCATCCACCACTCTGATCAATGGTGAAATCAATGTTCCTTATTACACTTAATATACAACCTATCATTCTAACAACTCTTTTTTTTAGGTTGAAAGAAATAATAACTAAAAAGGTCCATTTAACTTCATATTCCCCAAACAATGAACATGGTGAGTAGTATATATGAATGTTGTCTACATCTAATTTCAGATACATGTAGAAATGAAATACAACAAAGAAACATATAATTTTTGTGTTTTATCTATTTCAAGCAATAGATTCCTACATATGCATCTAGTCCATGCAATACATATATATGTAGTTGTAAAACAAAAGATACACTGATATATATATATATATGAAGTTAGATGCACATATATACACATTGTTGATTGTTGTTGAATAGATTGAAAACATTATTTCATTTATGGTTTACATGTAGTGGAAATAGTTTCAAAGCAATAAAATAGTCCACATATATGGCCACAATAATAAATAAAATAGTCCACATATATGGCCACAATAATATTTATGTAAGGACCAAAAAACATATACTAATTATATCCATAAGTTTCCAAATGATTAATTTACGTTCTTCACTGCAATCAAATGGAATCACATACACCAAGGAATCAAAGTATTAAAACAAGGTTGTACCTTCATTAGTTTTAGCCATGTAGGTTTACACATGGATTATCATCTTAGAAATGCATGTAAATTCAAATACTGTAATGCAAAATTTAAGGAAATAACAAGATCATAAATGCATCCACAAAGAAACCATAACACAAAGATTTTCATGAGTGGAAAACCCTCGTAGGGATGAAAAACCACTCGTAAAAGTGCCTCATCGGCTTAATGAAGTGCCTCACTGGAAAAGCCTTACTGGCTACAAGTCTCAATGGTTACAAGATGCCTCATGGGAAATGATCATATTGTCTCATTGACATGACCATTCATTACATATTTCTATATCACAAGGAACATGTTGGAAGTTCTTTTACAAGTCACATAATTCTACAAGTAACATTTTCAAGTTTTACCAATGCATTAACCTTGCATAGGGAATTAAGGTAATGCCAACACTATCTTGAATCGCTACCAAGTATTTGCAAATAAGACAATTCCACTTCCAGTGACCTCTCAAATATCACACAAGTACACTGACAAACATACATAAAGCTTCATGAAAGTAATCTTAGTCCTGTTAGAATGCATACATGCCCATGCAATTATAACCAATATGTTTACTTCTAAACTCAATGATTCATAGAGGTTTTATCAATGATACAATATTACTATAAAAGAATTAGGAAAGTATGGCTCATGTATGTATGAGATTACATATATAAGCTACATAATATATGAGTATTCACTCTTCTAAGTACACAAAAATGACATGAGTTGTAATTAGAGGATAACAAAATACTATCTTACATTACCGAGATCTTACCTTTGTCTTGTTCCAAAATTATAGCTATGAAATTTATCAAATGACTACATTAAGAGAAGAAAGAAAAGAAAGAAAAAAAACTATGTTTATTTCAGGAAAGAGTCTTAAATCATGCTATATTTTGGATTCCCAAGCGATACAAAGAATACAACTTAACATACCATTATATTCAATAAATAAAAGAGTGGATAAACGAGTAGTTAATTCATAGTTCCTATGAATTACACAAGGTTCAATAGTTCAAGCATTCTTTTGGAAACAATTACATTTCCAAAGTTTGCTATTTGGCTGTATAAGAGAATAATTCACAAGAATAAATTATATGGCTAATAGCAATTACATGTATAAGAGTACTTTACTTTTTGTTAACATAGTGTCCAATACTCCATTTAAAATTTAAATGATTCAATTAAAATTTCAATACTAAACATCATGATAAGATTCATAACGAGCTGGAAATATATCTTAATTTTTAGTAAAAGAAGCTTATTCTGTGACAAATCCTCATATTAGATATCAAGATTAACATCAATAAACATATTCTAAATATCAAAGCACCATTGTGATAGAAATACACATTATAATTAGAAAAGTGTTTAATATCTTGTGTATTTAATATATTTATTGTGCTCAATTTGATGCCTGCAAACCAAAATCTGCCACTAGGACTCAAAAAAAAGAACTTAACAGAAGGACTTGGGTACCAAGATCACCCCCTTGTGGAGCCTTTTCATATTTAAAAGTCAAGGGGAGACACTCAGAGGCACTCATTGGTCAGTCTATGAAGCCGTGGGCAGACTAGGGTGGTTGCAGGCCTCCCTCAACTTTAACACACTTCTATCATCAGTTGTGGGTATCATAATAGTGGCACAGGCATTTGTTTGGGATTGGCGTGGGTTTTTAGACTCAGGAACAACAACATTCACCATACATGGCCCTGCAAATTATTTACGTAGGGATGTGAGTATGTATTTTGCTAGTGTAAGGGGTCGTCTGAAGGTTGAAGGGGTTGGACGTGAGCATCATTCAAACTTCCATCAATTCACAAGGTTCTACTACTCATCTACGGGCAAGGACTAAGTCCTCTCATTTATTTATATGAAGATTACAACCACATACATAAATATCCATCAAGAAGTTTCAAAGTATTTTCCTTTGCTTACTCAAATCCAAAACAAGCAAGCTCAACTCATTCATATGATATTTAATTGGATCACTTTTTATTGTATACATCTATACTAGTAAGCGACATCCTCTTTAAGACTATGACAATGATATAAGCCCTTGGATTGGCTAAATTTGTGAGTAGCATGCAGTTTGATATTCTTGTAACACTGTAATTTTAGTCCCTCAGTTAAAAGTATGTCGAAGTTACCAAGTCTGTAATTTTTAAATAACAATAGACACATTTTTATCTAATAATAAATTTAGTGTTCATGTAATTAAATATAACATTCCCTCGTTCAAGATTCTAGATCAAATGACATCAGTACTATCGATACTTAAACTTCATAATCAATCTCTTCAAGTAATTGTCATTGACGATAGTAAGACATTCTTTTCATGATATATCTCCAAAATCAAATAACAGAGTGATTATAGCTTCAAGTTAACCATATCTAGTGTCAAGATGCCAAGTTAAGTCTAGTCATCCGCACTCAAGCAACTCTTAAAGAATGCATTCGTAAGCCTTATTAGCTATCCATTCGCCTTGATAAATGATGTGTTTATCATCCTTATAATAATTAGAGTTCTTTTCAACTTCAACTCCAATACGTAGGCACTATTTAAGATTGAATGTGCAATGAGATGGGTGTCGGCATGATAGAGGACCAACAGCCTCCCCATGGGAGGTGCTACCTGTGGAGGCAACGCCCCATCCCACAGGCCGTGGCCTGTGGGATGGGTCATTGTCCCCACAACGCCCTCCCATGGGTGTCGATGCCTCCTACCAGCATGTCATAAATTTCCATTAAAAAAATATATAGATGCCCACTCAATTAAAACACAACTTCTATAAAATCTCTTGTGCCAAATATTTAGTTTATATATATACTATTTAAGTACAAAAATTATAATTAATAAAAAAGATAAAAGAATTTTCAATATTATACAGACATGATTTTGCTTTCATCAATAGGGATTACAACATTCAAGCACCAGTACAAGAATTCAAACAATTGGGGTTTTGACAGAGGTAATTTCTTATCCATAAACAATAACTTGTTCACTTGAAAATCAAAAATACAATGGAAAGAATTTTAAAACTTGGAATCACTTCCTCGGCTAGAATTTTGTCCCTTCGTTTCCTCTTTCCAATTCCTAGATTGCTAGAAACCTCTTTGTTGAGGACTTTCTTCTTTTCCCCTCTAAATTATTTTCTATTCTTCTCTTTTTCTACGGGGCTTGTAGTTTACCTAGCTACAAAACCCTCATTCTAAAACCATTTTTAGTTATTTCTTTAGAGAGAAAAATCAAGAAACTTTTGAAAAATCAATTGTATGCTTTTGTTCCTAATTTTTCCTTCTTTAAAGTTTTCGCTTTTAGTTTTTCCCCTAAAACCTAATCTTGAAAATAATAAATAAATAAAGTTTATTTCATGCACAATATTTATCCCAATAAATATTAAAAAATAATGCCTATTTTAATTTCATAAATAATAGATAAGCCATTTTAATTTGCAATTTATATATTTATTCAAATAAACAATAACGAAATACTACTTACTTGCACAATAAATAATTTTCCTAAATAACAAGGTATTTTCATTTAATTGTAATTAAATTTATTATTCTAAATAACAAGCATTATTGAAGAATGAGTTTTCTAATTAAAATGTAATTAATTCCCTTTTGTTTCATTATAAATTAATTTAACCAAACATTTGCAAAATTATGAACAATAAAAAATAGGGTTGTGACACTTAGCATTCTAAAGTCACCAAAGGAATTAAATAGTTTATGTTATTTTGAATAAGGCATTGTGGATTGATGTTATGTAGCTTTAGGTGCTATGAAGATTGGGAGCCACCACTGTGACAAGGTTTTTTCCAAACAACATACATATATATCCACACCTAAACTTGTCAATAGATGCAAGAACAAATATAGATAATTTTAAATATAGATATATATGTTTCTTGCCTAAGAAGAGGAAATAAACATTTCTTGGAATAGCTTGTGATGGAAACATTATTTCATGTATGGGCTGCATATATTAGCGATGGTTGCAAAATAATAGATTGCATTCAAAACTTAGCAAAGTAATTAAAGAATTTATGTTATTTTCAATAAGGCATTGTTTAGTGTTGAGTTGTAGCTTGAGCTGCACAACATACATAGTTATCCACACCTATACTTGTCAATGCATATGAGAATATATATGTGTGTGTGTGTATAGACACACACACACACACACATATATATATGTATGTATAATTTTAAATGTAATTCCATGTATCAACAAGTATAAATGTAGATATATATGTGTGTTGTATGCATCTTCATTTACATACATATATGTGTAACATGACTTTATGAATGGAGAGCCAGGACCAGTATATTGAACATTCAACCAGCATTAGAAGGTTAAAAAAATAGTCATGAGGTTGAAATAAGTATGGGTTGAAGGGAACAAACATTATAGCCAGTAATCATATGATAACCATACACAATATGACTTTATGAATGGACATGCCAAAGAAATAGAGAGAACATTTAAGTAGCATTAGAAGATTATAATGGACATATATGAGAATATTCTACACTAATCCATCAAGAGAAGTTTAAAACCACAAAATAAAATGTTGAAATTTTGATTACATTCTACATTTTAATCATTACAATGATAAATTTTGATAACTTGGACTAAACCAAAATCACAAAATAATTGTGGAGTAGGTAGATGACAATCATGATAGAACAACTCAAGAAATATTATAACAATTAAATTTTGCATTTGAACTTTGTGCAACTATTGCACACCAACATTACATCCAACAACAATTGTGGAGAGATAAAAGTGTGTGGAAATCAAAAAAGACAAGAAGCAAACAACTATAGTGATATTTAAAACTAGACATATTAATATATAGATAAACACATGACCTCATAGATACATGTGGAAAACGCATACACACAATAATCGGTCATTACATATAAGCTATCAAATATACATGCGCATATGCATACAAATGCATTATAAACACATATATCTACATAAATCTATATCAAGATGTATGCACTCAGAAAACTACTATCAAGGAAATAGTGAAATAAATTTAGACTAATGCATTTTGTTATGTTGCATGTCCCTTATAGGCCAATGGAAGACAATGCAAGATAAAGTGTGTGAAGACTTTGCAAAACTATATGGTATTGCCCTAAATTCTAGACACAATTGTGGTTGATTGTAACTTTCTGTGATTTGTTGCAGCTAAAGATGGAAGTCCACACAGGACAGATTTGGGCTACTACTTTTGATGAGGTTGCAACAAGCTTAGTGTAGATGCCAGTGAAAGAGCTTTATATGTTGCAATATGAGTCTTCTGGTGTAATGACTACTTAGTATGTCATCAATGGTGTCACCTGCACCTCTTTTGTTTTCACTAGTAGATTTCTTCATGGTCCGGTGGTCACCAATCACTTTTCATCTGAATTTGTTTGAGTTTGATTGATTAAAGATAGGTTGATCTAGGAGTTTTAGGTCATGAAGTGTGTCAATAAGGTCTAATAGACCATTAGAATCTATTTAGAGGTCATTTTTGTAAGCAATGATGAAATGTTGTCAATAATGCTCAAAAGTGCAAAATATGTAATTAAGGTTTTTTGAAGGGTTTAGTGAGTCAAGACTTGGATTATGTTAAATAAGGTCTTTTTTGATCATTTAATAGTGTTTTGAGTCATTTTAGAGGTTTGTAGGAGGAATTCGGGGTTAAAATGTGCAAATTGACAAAATTGACAAAGTTGTCAAATGTTGTAAAGCAAAAATGCAATTTTAAGGGAACTCAATGGTCAAGTGGGAATTTGTAAGGTAGTTAGTCAGTTTGGAGGGAAGTTTTGAGAGAGAAATGTTTAAATAGATGTCCATCATTGATGATCGAGGTTGTCGAAGAGATTTGAAGGAGATTCACAATAAAAAGCCGCCTATTTTGTTTAAATTTTTGTATTTCTCTAAAAAGAATTCTTTACTAGTAATTGTACGGCCTCGTACTGTAACCAATCATTCAAAAAGTTTGTGCATACTATGAAGGAGAGTGTTACTTGTGTTTTTCAATTGGTTTGAGCACTTGAAACCATTTTTGAAGCATTTTATCACCCTTCTTGTGACACTCAAGCATACCTTGTTTAAGGGTTTTGAAGTCTTAAATATGACGTAAGCCCATTCCACAAACTATGTGTTAGGGTCTCAAAATGTTGGTTTGAGTTCACAAGAGGTTGCCAAGGTCTTGATACTTTTGGCTACCATACAAAGCCAAATGGGATGAATTTGAACCTTCTCTCGCTCGCATGACCTAGGTGGGTATACCAATGCAAGTGGAGTAGACTTAGATTGTGTGCTTCCTATTTAGGCAATATATCAACAATGGAAAGTGGAGGTGGAGAGATGAAATCCTAATTTAGTATAAATTTTATACGCAATATCAAGGTAAAATGTAATATGTTTAGTTAATAGGTGTGAAGTTGAATTTGGTATGTTAAAACTAAATAAAATGGGTGAGACCAGTGCCTTGTTAGGTAAAACAGAGTCAGATGAAATTCAAAGATGAGTGGCTTATATTTGGTAGAAACTCTAACTATTTGGCATACTAATGTTGGTTTATAACTTGTATAAACATGCAAGAATGTAATTACCAAGTTCTTTTTAGTGATCCAAATGACACTTCCAAATTATTGTGAATGAATAGAAGGATTTAATATTTACTTGAAAGAACCAATTAATCATACCACACAAGTACAAAAAATGTGCACTAATAAATTGAGTATATACTTGATATATCAATTTAAATAACAAATAAATTTCAACCTTAGAGACAATCTGATAATATTTTCAATTAATTCAACAAACAATTGATACCAGTGTGACACCACAAAATTAGAGATCTTTCATTGATTCCTCCAAAATTTCATACATGCATCATGGTATTTTCAAATGTAAACATTATATCTAACCCTATTTTCTTGTTACTTTCTCCTAACTCTAATATGATACCCCCTTTTGGTCTTGGTCTCTCTTATTTATATGATAGACAACAAGTTTCAGACCAAAGGAAACATCTTTTGGTAACAAAACATAATTATGAAATTAAACATAACTAAAATAACTTAACAAAAAACATGTGTGTTAATCCATTAGTCTTCGAGTAAAAGACCATGGTCATTTAAGACCTATGGAAAAATTTTACTATATGATTAATCTTTCTTTGTGATGATGATATTCAATCCTCATTAGAGCCCAAATAGTTATCCTACCACTTACTGATTGTCAAATCATTTAGCCATTTGAATTCTTGTGCAGCTGTGAAATTTGTGAGGTGGCTTTTCCATCTATTATCAAGCAGGTTCCTAACATCTACCATGAATTTTGTGCATCCACTATCTAGCATGACAATCCCATCAAGTAAAGTATGAAAATTTTCAAGGCTAATCTCCCCATCATTCTATATATGTGTCAACCATTGAGAAATCATCTGATCAAATTCATCTTTCCACTCATCCATACCTTTTAATTGATTATCATATTTGATGATCAAAGGGATGAAGATGTATTTAATAGATTCAAATGCATTCCTCCTATTCTCCACTTTCTTCTTCATGTCTATCAAATACTTATGCTCCTCAATTATACCCTTTACCATTTCCTATTTAGGTTTGAGTCTTGGAGGGGCATTTGGATCCCTTATTGTGGCTTTGCACAGAGTAGTTAGAATGTGATAAGTAGGTTGTCATCTTTTCTAGAGATGTTCAAGGATAGGGGAATTAACATCTATTTGTTCCAAGGATTTAACCAAATTGCTAAAGATTTCATGTACCCCACCTATTTTTTTCTTCAATATCCCAATTCTATACTCCAATATCTTTTGCAGGGTATCTAGGATGTGACGCTTGACATCTTCCATATTATGTTTCTTTATCTTATCAATTTCATCTTTCAAATTTGTGAATCTTCAGCTTGGATAGGTGGGTGATAAACAACTACTTCATCTCCTCTAACTATGGTAGCCTATTGCAACTACATTTTAACTTCACATTCTCAATAAGCAATTTTTTCACTTCATCATTTGATAACTTTAATCTTTTCTCATAATCATTTATCTTCTTTTCCATATTTTCCACCACATCTTTGGTGAACATTGCAGAGTGCATGGTTATAGTTATAGCTTCTGTAGGAGTTGTATCTTTCATCATTCTCACCATAGCTGACCCCCTCATTTATTGCACCACATCTAAAAGCCTAGGCTTCCTTGTGCTCTTTTTTTTTTTTTCCACAAAGCAAGACTTTGGGTAGTAGGGTTATACCCTATTCTTGAAACACCTTACTCTGAATCAAATTTTGTAACTAATATTGGATCATCTTGTGCTCTAATCTAATCCAAAAGAAACACTTTGGATAGATCGATCCTTGGTATGATCAGCATATCACTTTTCAATACTAGTTATTTTGCCTCTTAGGGGCTAACATTGATATCATCAATATTTAATTCTACCAATGTTTGAGCCTAAATTTTAGCTTACTTTGATTCACCATCTCCTATGAGATTGATCTTCAATCTTTCATCAAACTGTTTCATCTTCATATTAATCCAAAAATCTTTAAATTTATTAGTATAAATAAAATTGGCATCCTCCATAAACCTCAAAGAGGCCACTACCCTCTCATCATCCTGAATCTCATCAGCACCTTCTTCTGATATCCTAATTTTTGGATAATGAGGCTCTAGAATTTTCTATTGCTCTACCACCTCCTTCATTTTAGTCAGAGACAAAACTACCTCCTCTTCTTCATCATCACTTGAGCCATAATCAACCAATGATTCAATCTTCTGTTTCTTGGCCCAGGGTTCATATGTAGGAGATAGAGGAGATGGATGTACAGGGGACGAGGGTGGTTTATTTGATGTAGATGCTTCATGTGATGGTTTGTGGGGTGTGGGAAGTGGAATTAACCCCTCATCTTGGGCCAGTGTATAGAATTCATCAAATTTTCCAAGGATCAATTGCATCCTTTTGAGAAGATTAGGCTCATAAGCAAAAAACCCTTTGAAACTCTTATTCTTCTCCTTCTTTTGATCTTCCCACCTCATAATTATTATCCATTTCCTTCTAGTTTGAAACACATCAGAAAAATATACCACATTCCTTATTGCATCCTCCTCAAGGTCAAATACATTATATATGGCCCTCTTTGTTAGCAAGGTGCTTCTGATCATATTAATATGACCCCCTGGGTCACATACTCTCTCCTTTCCAAACTTGTGGGGATAATTAACCCTCATGAACCTTT
>VDFB02059302.1:0-14283 GCA_007258455.2 Sequoia sempervirens | reverse complement strand
TTGAAGCCTTGTGGTTAGGTCCCTTTGTTATCACTAGAAAAGGAGGAGAAGATTCTTATTACTTGCAAAACATGTCGGGTGAGGAGCAAGAATTGCTAGTACATGGGCAATTACAAAAATATTTATTTTCTTGAGGAGTACCAGAGGATTAAGGATTTCCAGTGCATGGACAATTCTTAACAAGCCTCTTAAAACTGATCTCTTTCCATGCATAGTAGTTTAGGAAATAAAAAATGGGATTAGGACTTTCCAGTACATGGACAATCCTAGATTTCTCTCATTAAAAAAAAATTCTTTCCATGTACAATAGTGTAGGATCATTTCCACCTCCATTGATTTTCACCTCCATATCCTTCTTCATTCCATCCTCACCACCTTTCATTTTCATATCTTCTGAAATCTTGGTTTGCACCTAGAGATATTCTAGATTCTTGTAGTGATTGGTAAATCACTCATCCCCAACTGGAACCACTATTGGAACCTGAATTTTCATAATTTTTTAAGGGATTTTATCAATTGAAATCCAAAATTCAAACTATCATTTTCATAAAAAATCACATTATTGTCATCCACAAAGCCAAATTTTCCTTCTACCGCTATACCGCTACCACATTGGCTACCCTACATAGCCCTCACCTCGTACCTCTTTACTACAGCCCCTTGCAAAATAGCTCATGGTATCATGATAAAAGAATCTAACACTATACTTAGTCACATTTACCCTTTACCACTATATCTCGTGGGGTCTAGACACAACCCACGGTAGAGTGGTATACTCAAAAGTATTGATAAGAGGAGACATCGTTATACCACAGAGGGTCAGAGCATGGCCCATGGTAGAGTGGTATAGTAAAGGGAAGTATTGGGATGATACTATGGTACCACAAGAAGACAAAGGGTAGCCTACGATAGAGCGGTATATTAATTTATGAATTAAGGATACACTGTGACATTGCAAAGAAGACAAAGGTGATGTGTGGTAGAGCGGTATACTAATGAAGTATAATAAAACATACCATTGTACCATAGGGGAGTGAAAAGTGACACGAGGTAATGTGGTAAAGTATCCATTGAGACATTTAAAGCATGCCAGTCACATCAATAAACTTTGAAATATGAAGTTGAGCACAAAGATTTGAATGATGTGACTTTATGATTCGAGAGTTAATGTGTCTTGGTGTGAAGATACACAAAGTAGATTTAGATTTCCCATTCATAACAACAAAGACCAAGTGCAGAAAAGCTCAAGGTGTTGGAGTTAAGGGAATTCTCCAAGGAAAACTATATCTTCAGGTGAGCTTTGTTCATCACTCTTTGAATTTATAAAAATGGCACCAAAGAAAAAAGAAGTAGGAGCTAAGAAAGATGAGGTCAAAACTAGTAAGCCTTCTTTAAAATTTCCATTGCTTGCTTTATTGCCTGGTTCAATAGATAAGGGCCCAAAAAAGGATTTTAGAGATTTAGCTCAGGGATGTAGAGACCCTATCATTCCCTAATTGGGTTGGAACTTGTATTGGTACTTCTATAGAAACATAAATGATAAGGTTCTAGCATCAAATCCATGGACCCTTGACTTAGCCAAATTGATTGTTCTGAACATTTTCATTGAAAACGAGTTGATTAAAGCCTTGGCCCATAGATACCATGCCCTGACCAAAATTTTCATGCTTCCAGATGGTGGGTGTTTAGTCGATGTCTCAAGAGAGGCCATTATCAAATGGTTTAACCTAAACAAACAAGTTGTTATAAAGGTGAATTTGGGGAAAATCGAACAAGAGTAGAAGAGGCTAAGGAGAACCTATAGAAGTGATGAGCCCCCCTACATATGAAGAGGGGTGATAATAATAGAATACTTCCCATCCCTTCCTCAAAAGTAGATCCTTTCCCAGTTTTAGACTTTCAAGTTTACTTCAAGAACACCCATCATGCATTGTGTCAAGTACTGGGGATAGATGCAAAACAAAATATGTTAGTAGGATTAATGAAGATGGCTATGATTATTCAACATCATTAGTCAAATGTAGAATTTGAATTTGCATCTATAATTGAAGAGAAAATACATGAGGGTTTGTTATAGGTTAGAGAGGCTAACACCCCCATTGTCTTTAGAAAATATTCTTTGTTGTGTCCTTTAATTTTATATCATAATAAAATGAAATGGACTAGAAGGATGAAGCTATGCACACAAGAGGATGGAGTAAGACTCCCTATACAGAATTGGTGCTTCATTTGGGATAGTAGGTACACAAAATGTGATTTTGTTGTTTTTAGAGATGACTATGTTGTTAGATTGATAGCTTCACTTGGTTATTCAACACCAAGGTTACCTAAATCATTAATGAGTGTAATGAGGCCAATGCAGTATAATCTAAACTAGGGCTATACTCATAATTATGTTGATTGGTTCCTTATGCCACAACACACTATTATCAGGGTGTATGATTGTGACCAAGAACCACACATTTTTCCAAAATTTGTACCTACAAGAATATTCTTTTTAGAGTTCATGTGGTAGATGATTTGGATGGAGCATGATTTGATGAGGAATTAGAGAAAAGGCACATTTTTACCTGATTTAATAGTATTTGAGGAATTTTCTATTGGATCTAATATGTTGGAGGAGTTACAAAGGTTCATGAGGGTTAATTATCCCCACAAGTTTGGAAAGGAGAGAGTATGTGACCCAGGGGGTCATATTAATATGATCAGAAGCACCTTGCTAACAAAGAGGGCCATATATAATGTATTTGACCTTGAGGAGGATGCAATAAGGAATGTGGTATATTTTTCTGATGTGTTTCAAACTAGAAGGAAATGGATAATAATTATGAGGTGGGAAGATCAAAAGAAGGAGAAGAATAAGAGTTTCAAAGGGTTTTTTGCTTATGAGCCTAATCTTCTCAAAAGGATGCAATTGATCCTTGGAAAATTTGATGAATTCTATACACTGGCCCAAGATGAGGGGTTAATTCCACTTCCCACACCCCACAAACCATCACATGAAGCATCTACATCAAATAAACCACCCTCGTCCCCTGTACATCCATCTCCTCTATCTCCTACATATGAACCCTGGGCCAAGAAACAGAAGATTGAATCATTGGTTGATTATGGCTCAAGTGATGATGAAGAAGAGGAGGTAGTTTTGTCTCTGACTAAAATGAAGGAGGTGGTAGAGCAATAGAAAATTCTAGAGCCTCATTATCCAAAAATTAGGATATCAGAAGAAGGTGCTGATGAGATTCAGGATGATGAGAGGGTAGTGGCCTCTTTGAGGTTTATGGAGGATGCCAATTTTATTTATACTAATAAATTTAAAGATTTTTGGATTAATATGAAGATGAAACAGTTTGATGAAAGATTGAAGATCAATCTCATAGGAGATGGTGAATCAAAGTAAGCTAAAATTTAGGCTCAAACATTGGTAGAATTAAATATTGATGATATCAATGTTAGCCCCTAAGAGGCAAAATAACTAGTATTGAAAAGTGATATGCTGATCATACCAAGGATCGATCTATCCAAAGTGTTTCTTTTGGATTAGATTAGAGCACAAGATGATCCAATATTAGTTACAAAATTTGATTCAGAGTAAGGTGTTTCAAGAATAGGGTATAACCCTACTACCCAAAGTCTTGCTTTGTGGAAAAAAAAAAAAAGAGCACAAGGAAGCCTAGGCTTTTAGATGTGGTGCAATAAATGAGGGGGTCAGCTATGGTGAGAATGATGAAAGATACAACTCCTACAGAAGCTATAACTATAACCATGCACTCTGCAATGTTCACCAAAGATGTGGTGGAAAATATGGAAAAGAAGATAAATGATTATGAGAAAAGATTAAAGTTATCAAATGATGAAGTGAAAAAATTGCTTATTGAGAATGTGAAGTTAAAATGTAGTTGCAATAGGCTACCATAGTTAGAGGAGATGAAGTAGTTGTTTATCACCCACCTATCCAAGCTGAAGATTCACAAATTTGAAAGATGAAATTGATAAGATAAAGAAACATAATATGGAAGATGTCAAGCGTCACATCCTAGATACCCTGCAAAAGATATTGGAGTATAGAATTGGGATATTGAAGAAAAAAATAGGTGGGGTACATGAAATCTTTAGCAATTTGGTTAAATCCTTGGAACAAATAGATGTTAATTCCCCTATCCTTGAACATCTCTAGAAAAGATGACAACCTACTTATCACATTCTAACTACTCTGTGCAAAGCCACAATAAGGGATCCAAATGCCCCTCCAAGACTCAAACCTAAATAGGAAATGGTAAAGGGTATAATTGAGGAGCATAAGTATTTGATAGACATGAAGAAGAAAGTGGAGAATAGGAGGAATGCATTTGAATCTATTAAATACATCTTCATCCCTTTGATCATCAAATATGATAATCAATTAAAAGGTATGGATGAGTGGAAAGATGAATTTGATCAGATGATTTCTCAATGGTTGACACATATATAGAATGATGGGGAGATTAGCCTTGAAAATTTTCATACTTTACTTGATGGGATTGTCATGCTAGATAGTGGATGCACAAAATTCATGGTAGATGTTAGGAACCTGCTTGATAATAGATGGAAAAGCCACCTCACAAATTTCACAGCTGCACAAGAATTCAAATGGCTAAATGATTTGACAATCAGTAAGTGGTAGGATAACTATTTGGGCTCTAATGAGGATTGAATATCATCATCACAAAGAAAGATTAATCATATAGTAAAATTTTTCCATAGGTCTTAAATGACCATGGTCTTTTACTCGAAGACTAATGGATTAACACACATGTTTTTTGTTAAGTTATTTTAGTTATGTTTAATTTCATAATTATGTTTTGTTACCAAAAGATGTTTCCTTTGGTCTGAAACTTGTTGTCTATCATATAAATAAGAGAGACCAAGACCAAAAGGGGGTATCATATTAGAGTTAGGAGAAAGTAACAAGAAAATAGGGTTAGATATAATGTTTACATTTGAAAATACCATGATGCATGTATGAAATTTTGGAGGAATCAATGAAAGATCTCTAATTTTGTGGTGTCACACTGGTATCAATTGTTTGTTGAATTAATTGAAAATATTATCAGATTGTCTCTAAGGTTGAAATTTATTTGTTATTTAAATTGATATATCAAGTATATACTCAATTTATTAGTGCACATTTTTTGTACTTGTGTGGTATGATTAATTGGTTCTTTCAAGTAAATATTAAATCCTTCTATTCATTCACAATAATTTGGAAGTGTCATTTGGATCACTAAAAAGAACTTGGTAATTACATTCTTGCATGTTTATACAAGTTATAAACCAACATTAGTATGCCAAATAGTTAGAGTTTCTACCAAATATAAGCCACTCATCTTTGAATTTCATCTGACTCTGTTTTACCTAACAAGGCATTGGTCTCACCCATTTTATTTAGTTTTAACATACCAAATTCAACTTCACACCTATTAACTAAACATATTACATTTTACCTTGATATTGCATATAAAATTTATACTAAATTAGGATTTCATCTCTCCACCTCCACTTTCCATTGTTGATAGATTGCCTAAATAGGAAGCACAAAATCTACGTCTACTCCACTTGCATTGGTATACCCACCCAGTCATGCTGTGAGCTCCGAAGAGAAGAAGGTTCAAATTCATCATTTGGCTTTGTATGTTAGCCAAAAAGTATCAAGATCTTGGCAACCTCTTGTGGTTTCTGAAACTAACATTTTGAGACCTAACACATGGTTTGTGGAATGGGCTTATAACATATTTAAGACTTCAAAACCCTTAAATAGGGTACACCTGGTCTATCACATAAAATTGGTTAAAATGCTTCAAAAATGGTTTCAAGTGCTCAAACCAATGGAAAAACACAAGTAACACCCTCCACAATAGTATGCAAAAACTTTTGGAGTGAATAATTACAATATGAAATCGTAAAATTTGCTAGTAATGCAAGTTTACAAAGAAAACACAAAAAATTTAAACAACAAAAATACGCTTTATTGAATTCTTCCAAATCTCTTTCGACAACCTCATCATCAATGATGGACATCTATTTAAACATTTCTCTCTCAAAACTTCCCTCCAAACTGACTAACTACCTTACAAATTCCCACTTGACCATTGAGTTCCCTTAAAATTGCATTTTTGCTTTACAACATTTGACAACTTTGTCAATTTTGTCAATTTGCACATTTTAACCCCGAATTCCTCCTACAAACCTCTAAAATGACTCAAAACACTATTAAATGATCAAAAAAGACCTTATTTAACATAATCCAAGTCTTGACTCACTAAACCCTTCAAAAAACCTTAATTACATATTTTGCACTTTTGAGCATTATTGACAACATTTCATCATTGCTTACAAAAATGACCTCTAAATAGATTCTAATGGTCTATTAGACCTTATTGACACACTTCATGACCTAAAACTCCTAGATCAACCTATCTTTAATCAATCAAACTCAAACAAATTCAGATGAAAAGTGATTGCGACCCCGACCATGAAGAAATCTACTAGTGAAAACAAAAGAAGTGTAGGTGACATTGTTGATAACATACTAAGTAGTCATTGCAAACAGAAGACTCATATTGCAACATACAATTTTCATCGAATCTACACGATAAGCCTGCTGCAGCCTCATTAAAAAGCAAGAGACCATATCTCGGCCAGGTGATCCTTATATTTAGCTGCAACAAATACTAGAAGTCACAATCAGCCATAGTTGTCTGGCATTTAGGAAAGTAACATATATTTTTTTGCAGAGTCTTCACACTTTATCTTGCATTGTCTACCATTGGCCTACAAGGGGCATGTAGTGTAACAAAATTCGTTGGTCTAAATATATTTCACTATTGCCTTGGTAGTAGTTTTCTAAGTGCATACAACATCTTGATATAGATCTATGTAGATATATGTGCTTGTAATGCATTTGTATGTGTATGTACATGAAAATTTGATAGTTTATATGTATGTGTCAATGTGTGTGTGTGTATGCATTTTCCACATGTATCTATGAGGTGATGTGTTTATCTATATATAAATATGTCTATTTTTAAATATCATTATACTTGTTTGCTTCTTGTTTGTTCTGATTTCCACATACTTTTATCTCTCCACAATTTTTGTTGGCTATAATGTTGGTGTTCAATAGTTGCACATGGTTAAAATAGATAATTTAATTGTTATAATATTCCCTATGTGACATTCAATCATGATTATGGTCTACCAACTACACAATACTTTTGTGATTTAGCTTGAGTCTAGGTTATTAAAATCCATTGTTGCACATGATTAAAATGTATAATGCAATCAAAATTTTAACATTTGATTATGCGGATTTAAAATTCTCTTGATGGATTAGTGTAGAGTATTCTCATATATTTCCTTTATAATCTTCTAATACTACTTAAATGTTCTCTCTATTGTTTTGGCATGTCCATTCATAAAGTCATATTGCACATGGATATGATATGGTTCATGACAATAATTTTTTGTTCCCTTGAACCCATACTTATTTCACTGTGCTTTTAATCTTCTAATGTTGGTTGAATGTTCAATATACTAGTCCTTGCTCTCCATTCATAAAAGGCATGTCACATATATATGTATGTTAACGAAGATGCATACAACACACATATATCTATAGTTATACTTGTTGATACATGTAATTACATTTAAAATTATACATACATACATACATACATACATATATATTATCACATGAATTTACAATTATATGTGTGGATAACTATGTATGGTGTGCAACTCAAGCTATAGCTCAGCATTGAACAATGCCTTATTGAAAATAACATAAACTGCTCAATAACTCTACTAATTTTTGAATGCAACCTATTATTGCAACCACCACCAATATATGCAGCCAATACATGAAGCAATGTTGTTGTCACAAGTTGTTCCAAGTGATGTTTATTTCCTCTACTCAGGAAACAAACATATATATCTATATTTAAACTTATCTATATTTTTTCTTGCATCTATTGACAAGTTTAGTTTTGGATATCTATGTATGTTGTTTGCAAAAACACTTGTCACAGTGGTGGCTCACAATCTTCATAGCACCTAAAGCTATAGAACAACAATCAACAATGCCTTATTGAAAATAACACAAACTATTTAATTGCTTTGGTAACTTTACAATGCTAAATTGTCACAAATCTCCCTATTTTTATTGTTCATAATTTTATAATGTTTATTAAATTAATTTATAATGAAACAAAAGGGAATTAATTACATTTTAATTAGAAAACTCATTCTTCAATAATGCTTGTTATTTAGAATAATAAATTTAATTACAATTAAATGAAAATACCTTGTTATTTAGGAAAATTATTTATTGTGCAAGTAAGTAGTATTTCGTTATTGTTTATTTGAATAAATATATAAATTGCAAATTAAAATGGCTTATCTATTATTTATGAAATTAAAATAGGCATTATTTTTTAATATTTATTGGGATAAATATTGTGCATGAAATAAACTTTATTTATTTATTATTTTCAAGATTATTAGGTTTTAGGGGAAAAACTAAACTTAAAAAACTTTAAAAGAAGGAAAAATTAGAACAAAAGCATACAATTGATTTCTCAAAATTTTTCTCTTTGATTTTCTCTAAAGAAATAACTAAAAATGTGTTTCGAAGCCGGGTTTTCTAAGTGGCCTCGGTGAACTACAAACCTGTGAGAAAGAAGCATAGAAAATAATTTAGGGGAAAAGGAAGCAAGACTTCAGCAAGAGATTTCTAGCAATTTAGGAAAGAGGAAAGAAAGGAAACAAGGAGTAGTAACTCAACCGAAAAGCGATTCTAGGTTTTTAAAATTCTTTCCATTGTATTTTGATTTCCAAGGTGTGAATTAGTTATTGTCTTATAGAAAAGAGAATTACCTCTGTCAAAAACCTCAATTGTTGGAAATCTTGTACTGGTCCTTGATTGTTGTAATCCCTATTGATGAAAGTGAAATCATGCCTGTATAATATCGAAAAATTCTTTTATCTTTTTGATTAATTATAATTTTTTGTACTTTAATAATAATAATATATATTTTTAAATATATATTACATATTTACACACACACACACACACGCACATATATATATATATTATTACCTTGTATTTTCCTAGAAGTGAAGATTTTACAAAAGTTGTGTTTTAATTAAGTGGGCATCTGTATATTTTTCTAATGGAAATTTATGACATGCTGGTAGGAGACATCAACACCCATGAGAGGGTGTTGTGGGGATAGTGACCTATCCCACAGGCCATGACCTGTGGGATGGGGCGTTGCCTCCACAAGTAGCGCTTCCCATGGGGAGGTCATCAGCCCTCTACCATGCTGACACCCCCTCTCACTGCACATTCAATCTTGAATAGTGCCTGCGTATTGGAGTTGAAGTTGAAAATAACTCTCGTTATTATAAGGATGATAAA
Source organism: Sequoia sempervirens (assembly GCA_007258455.2). Classification (NCBI taxonomy): domain Eukaryota; kingdom Viridiplantae; phylum Streptophyta; class Pinopsida; order Cupressales; family Cupressaceae; genus Sequoia; species Sequoia sempervirens. The sequence goes on along the minus strand of VDFB02059302.1, from coordinate 4,826 downwards.
CACATAATTTATCATGGCGAATGGATAGCTAATAAGGCTTACGGATGCATTCTTTAAGAGTTGCTTGAGTGTGGATGACTAGACTTAACTTGGCATCTTGACACTAGATATGGTTAACTTGAAGCTATAATCACTCTATTATCTGATTTTGGAGATATATCATGAAAAGAATGTCTTACTATCATCAATGACAACTAGTTGAAGAGATTGATTATGAAGTTTAAGTATCGATAGTACTGATGTCATTTGATCTAGAATCTTGAACGAGGGAATGTTAGATTTAATTACATGAACACTGAATTTATTATTAGATAAAAATGTGTATATTTTTATTTAAAAATTAGAGACTTGGTAACTCCGACATACTTTTAATTGAGGGACTAAAATTACAGTGTTACAAGAATATCAAACTGCACGCTACTCACAAATTTAGCCAATCCAAGGGCTTATATCATTGTCATAGTCTTAAAGAGGATGCCACTTACTAGTATAGATGTATACAATAAAAAGTGATCCAATTAAATATCATATGAATGAGTTGAGCTTGCTTGTTTTGGATTTGAGTAAGCAAAGGAAAATACTTTGAAACTTCTTGATGGATATCTATGTATGTGGTTGTAATCTTCATAATAAATGAGAGGACTCAGTCCTTTCCCATAGATGAGTAGTAGAACCTTGTGAATTGATGGAAGTTTGAATGATGCTCACGTCCAACCCCTTCAACCTTCAGGCGACCCCTTACACCAGCAAAATACATACTCACATACCTACGTAAATAATTTGTAGGGCCATGTATGGTGAATGTTGTTGTTCCTGAGTCTAAAAACCCATGCCAATCTCAAACAAATGCCCGTGCCACTATTATGATACCCACAAGTGATGATAGAAGTGTGTTAAAGTTGAGGGAAGCCTGCAACCACCCTAGTCTACCCACGGCTTCGTAGACTGACCCACAAGTGCCTCTGAGTGTCTCCCCTTAACTTTGAAATATGAAAAGGCTCCACAAGGGGGTGATCTTGGTAGCCAAGTCCTTCTGTTAAGTTCTTTTTTTTTAGTCCTAATGGCAGATTTTGGTTTGCAGGCATCAAATTGAGCACAATAGATATATTAAATACACAAGCTATTAAACACTTTTCTAATTATAATGTGCATTTCTATCACAATGGTGCTTTGCTATTTAGAATATGTTTATTGATGTTAATCTTGATATCTAATATGAGGATTTGTCACAGAATAAGCTTCTTTTTACTAAAAATTAAGATATATTTCCAGCTCGTTATGTATCTTATCATGATGTTTAGTATTGAAATTTTAATTGAATTATTTAAGTTTTAAATAGAGTATTGGACACTATGTTAACAAAAAGTAAAGTACTCTTATACATGTAATTGCTATTAGCCATAGAATATATTCTTGTGAATTATTCTCTTATACAACCAAATAGCAAACTTTGGAAATGTAATTTTTTCCAAAAGAATGCTTGAACTATTGAACCTTGTGTAATTCATAGGAACTATGCATTAACTACTCGTTTATCCACTCTTTTATTTATTGAATATAATGGTATGTTAAGTTGTATTCTTTGTATCGCTTGGGAATCTAAAATATAGCATGATTTAAGACTTTTTCCTGAAATAAACATAGTTTTTTTTTTCTTTCTTTTCTTTCTTCTCTTAATGTAGTCATTTGATAAATTTCATAGCTATAATTCTGGAATGATAGAAAGGTAAGATCTCGGTAACATAAGATAGTATTTTGTTATCCTCTAATTACAACTCATGTCATTTTTGTGTACTTAGAAGAGTGAATACTCATAGATTATGTAGCTTATATATGTAATCTCATACATACATGAGCCATACTTTCCTAATTCTTTTATAGTAATATTTTATCATTGATAAAACCTCTATGAATCATTGAGTTTAGAAGTAAACATATTGGTTATAATTGCATGGGCATGTATGCATTCTAACAGGACTAAGATTACTTTCATGAAGCTTTATGTATGTTTGTCAGTGTACTTGTGTGATATTTGAGAGGTCACTGGAAGTGGAATTGTCTTATTTGAATATACTTGGTAGCGATTCAAGACAGTGTTGGCATTACCTTAATTCCCTATGCAAGGTTAATGCATTGGTAAAATTTGAAAATGTTACTTGTAGAATTATGTGACTTGTAAAAGAACTTCAACATGTTCCTTGTGATATAGAAATATGTAATGAATGGTCTTGTCAATGAGACAATATGATCATTGCCCATGAGGCATCTTGTAACCATTGGGACTTGTAGCTAGTAAGGCTTTGCCAGTGAGACACTTCATTAAGCTAATGAGGCACTTTTACGAGTGGTTTTTCAACCCTATGAGGGTTTTCCACTCATGAAAATATTTGTGTTATGGCTTCTTTGTGGATGCATTTATGATCTTGTTATTTCCTTAAATTTTGCATTACAGTATTTGAATTTACATGCATTGCTAAGATGATAATCCATGTGTAAACCTACATGGCTAAAACTAATGAAGGTACAACCTTGTTTTAATACTTTGATTCCTTGGTGTATGTGATTCCATTTGATTACAATGAAGAATGTAAATTAATCATTTTAGAAACTTAAGGATATAATTAGTATATGTGTTTTTTTTTTTGTCCTTACATAAATATTATTGTGGCCATATATGTGGGATTCATTTTATTTATTATTGTGGTTGTATATGATTGTTTTATTGCTTTGAAACTATTTCCACTACATGTAAACCATAAATGAAATAATGTTTTCAATCTATTCAACAACAATCAACAATGTGTATATATGTGCATCTAACTTCATATATATATATATATCAGTGTATCTTTTGTTTTACAACTACATATATATGTATTGCATGGACTAGATGCATATGTAGGAATCTATTGCTTGGAAATATATAAACACAAAAACTATATGTTTCTTTTTGTTGTATTTCATTTCCTCTCTTTTACTATGTGCAGATATGTAATGTATGTATGTGAAATTAGACGGAGACAACATCTTCATATATACTACTCACCATGTTTATTATTTTAGAACTCTAAAGTTAAATGCACCTTTTTAGTTATTATTTCTTTTCAACCTTAGAAAAGGAGTTGACAGAATGATAGGTTGCACATAAGCAAGTGTAATAAGGAACATTGATTTCACCCATTGATCGTGAGTGGTGGATGATGTATGTTATTTCTCGAGGGTTTGGTGGAGAGCTCCATGAGGATCCATGACCCAATATCAGAGGGGTGGAGAGTAGGCCCTCATTTTGTTGTGTTTCCATTTATATTCTTATGTGCAAATATGTGTGTTTTTACATTAGATACGCATACAACATTCATATGTTTGAAGTCCACCTATGGATATATATGTGTGTTGTCTACATATAACTTTAGATGCATATATATCTATATAGATCTTCCTTTGTAAGCATATATATAGAAATTTTTATTGCTTTCCACCCATTACCACTATATGGAAATCATAAATGAAATAATATTTTTGGAGCTATTCAACAACAATCAACAATCCAATTATATGTGCATCTCACTTCAAATACAAATATATCAATGTAGATTTTGTTTTTCAACTGCAAATATATGTATTGCATGTGTTGGATGCATATGTAGGAATTTGTTGCTTGGAAATATATACACACATAAAAGTATGTGTCTCTTTTGTAGTGTTTCATTCTTATTTTCTTGTGTACAAATATATATGTATGTGAAATTAGATGTAGAAAACATTCATATATACTCATCCCCATGTTTATTGTTTTGGGGAGATAGTTGTTATTTGTTTCATCCTAAAAGAGGAATCCTTACAATAATAGGATTTACATTAAGTGTAATAAGAAATATTAGTTTCACCATTGATCACAGTGGTGGACAATGTATGTTCTTGCTTGGGGGATTAGTGAGAGCCTATGGGGCTCCATGACCCAATAAGGCAGGGTGGAGAGCATGCCTTCTTTTGTTGTTGTTCATTTTACTTTCCCTATGTGCAAATATGTATGTTTGTGAAATTAGAGATGGAAAAAATTCATCCCTATGTATAGATATGTATGTATGTGAAATCAGATGCAGACAAAATTCATATATGCTCCTTCCTATGCTTATTCTTTTCATAAGATAATTACTATTTTTTTTGTAGGCCTATACTTAAACTTCTCCACAAAAAATTACTGATGCTTGGCATGGATTGGCCCTATGTCCATTCATCCAAAATTGTTGCAACAATTGAAAAAAGAATGGGTACATATGTTTTGATTGACAGTTGTAGTTTCCCTATTCGAGAGTAGCATAGTGCATTTATTGAAATTGTTCTTGTTTGTCGAAGTAATAAAACAGTTTATGCTATTCTCCACAAAGACATTGTTGATTGTTGTTTTGTGGCCTCAAATAAATTATTTGATCTATGGTTTCTATCTAGTGAGAATGGTTGCAAAGTAATAAAATAGTTCATGTTCTTCTTGATAAGGTGTTGTTGGCTATTTTTGTATGGCTTCAAGGATGGTTGTTATTTGTCTAGGCCTCAATAAGGATTTGATCAATGTTTCATATAACATTTAATATATAGCCTCCCATTGTAATAAATATTTATTGAGGTCTAGACAAATAACAACTATCCTTCAAGAAGAACATGGACTATTTTATTACTTTGCAAAAATTATCACCACAAAGAAAACATACAAAAATTAATGTTGATGCCAATCAACGTTTAATTTTGTTGGCCTTCTCTATTGACACAACACATTCTTTTAATTTAAAAATCAAGAGAATCTGCCACCTTTTTCTTGACTGAAATCT